>MU668843.1:132726-153665 GCA_026770625.1 Nicotiana glauca
CCAATCGGTTCATATTGATTATGAGGAACTTAGTAGGGCAATGCAAAACCTTTGAATTTACTTGTTAACAATGTAAATATTTGAATTTGTAAGTTTGAAATTTGAATTATGAAATAAAAGTAGCACTTGCATTAAGTGTAATTTTTTCTCATCTATCTTGTATTCTTTAAATTAATACAAAGTATTAATATAACTTACAAATTACAATAGTTATACAAAATTCCAAAAAAAAAAAATTAAAAATATAGTAAATCCGGTCCGGCCCGTATAACCCGTAACCCGTACGGTTCAATTTTTACCCGGATGAACCCCAACCCGTTAAACCCGTTAAGACATAAACCGTAACCGGCCCGGACCCCAACCCGTACAGGTTCAATTTCTACGGGCCCGGACCGGCCCGGCCCACCCGCTTAACACCCATAGGTTAGACACATAATTCATGTCTTCAGGGTAGTGATGATGATCACTTTCTGCATTCCACTGGTTACCAATTAGCTGACTAATGCAAGATGTGCATAAGCTCCCATTGGTAGTATCAACATGTGTACCTGCTGGTTCTGCCCTGACTCTTCCCCCTTTTCAGTGAGTATACTTATCTATGTCATTAATATAGCCATATTTTTAGCAAGAGTGTTGGACGGATCTAGGGGCACTGAGTGAACTACTAGAATGATGGGTGCATTCCTGGTTGTTCACCCAAATTTTGTGCCATCTTGTCATGTAGACTCTGACTTTCTCTCCATGATTTGCTCAAAAATGCTCCACCAGCTAAAGCATCAACATTACCATTCACGCCATCTTCCAAACCCATATAGAACCGCTACCCCAACATCTGATCTGGAATACCGTGGTGCGGACATATAACCAGCATCCCTTTGAATCGTTCCCATGTTTCTTGTAGTGTCTCCATGGTCTCTATTTGAAACTCAAAATTTCATCAATTTGTTGAGCAGTCTTGTTGGGTGGATGAAACTTGTTCACAAATATCTTGACTAAATCCTCTCAAGTTGTTATGGAATTAATGGGGAGTGAGTTTAGCGAGGTCTGGGCAGCTCCTGTCACTAAAAATGGAAACAACAATAACTTGATTGCTTCCTGAGTTACGTTGGATTGTCTTTGAGTTTTGCAGATTGACAGGAAATTCTTGAAGTGCTGTTGAGGATCTTCGATTTGTGACCCCGAAAATAGTCCCTTGTTCTGCAACAAGTGCAGCATGTTGTTCGTGATTTGGAATGATTCAGCCTGTATTTGTGGGACAAAAATCGCTATGGCCAAATTTTCAGCTGTGGGTTGTGCCTAGTCATATAGAGCAGCCTCTGGCACAAGAGGTGCCACTAGCACTAGTGGTGCAACTGGGTCTACCACGTGGTTCCCCATCTCTAGTTCGAATTGTTCAATTGTTGGTTGCTGTTTATTTTTTCGGTTGGCCCGGTTCAAGGCCTTGAAAACTTTCTCGGAATCTAATAAAGATTCAAATACTTCACCAGTTCTTGATGAGTTTCTAGGCATGCACCTGTACAACCAAGTCAACAAATGCTAAAATTTCAATGTAAAGATTTGAAGTGAAGAAAATTGACTACACTAAGAATTTTTGTATTTCTTTCAATTGTAATTGATAACACTGTTAATTCTCCGGCAATGGCGCCAAAATTTAATCATGCCCAACTATGCCTTATAAAAAGGACTAAGTAGACGTTGCAAATATAATCTGAGTATTTAGCACAGAGACGAACCCACAAGGAATTAACCTATCAATTACTCTCGTTAGACTTACAAAATTCTACGTAATCAACTTCCCAAACGTTTTGAATAAAAATTGAGGATGTTTCTACTAACTAAGGCTGACTGTAATTAAGCAAATAAGACTAACTGTGATTAAGTTGTAAACAATTAAGAGAAGGATCTAAGGTTATGATTTCCCTATTGATGGAATCCCTTCCGGTTATGTTTCACATAAATTTGCCTAATCGTCTCTATAAATCATGAGCACTCTTATTGCCGTAAATCTCTCCCGAGTAATCAGGACAATTTACTAGACGCTCTCTCCCGAGTTACGCTAGTTGGCTTTGTTTATTAAACCTCAATTTAGATTGCACCCAAGGCTCCGTTATCCCTAATCTTGCCTTTAAAACCTCGGTTATTGATCCCTCATATACTTTGGGAGTGGAGTTGTTCAACAATTACCTAAATATACACTCTCTCCCGAGTAATACATACTAAATAGGCACCGCTAATTAAGGATCCTATCAATTAGCTACAACAAGAACATAGTTGAACAAATAGAGATCAAACTGGGTAAACGATATTAACATAACAAGAAGTTCATCCTTCAATAGGTTCCATCAAAACCTTAGACTAACTATTTAGCTACTCATACTAGTGTTCATCATAACAAAAGCCAAATTCATCACAAAAGGTAAAATACAAAAGGAAGAAAGGAAAGGAAGAACTCGATGATGAATTATCCTCCTCGCCTCTTGCCTCTCCCTGCCTTCAACTAAGCTATAAAAACCTTGATAATCATCCTTTGGGCGAGCTAGACCTTTTATAGGTTAAGTGAAATTATCCCCGAACTTTCAAATTTACCCCTGAACTTTATTTTTCGGAACTGGACTAGCGCGGTCGCGCTAGAGGGTGCGCTAGTCTGGGTCATCATTTCAGCCAATCTTTCATTCTTCTTCCAACGTACTCAGCTCCGAGGGGCTTCTCTTGCTTCAATTTTAGCTCCAATTACAGTTCTAATTCCTCATACACGCAACTCGCTCCTGCAAAACTTGAATTCACAATTAGAGTCAATTTATCATCATTTAACTATCCTGTAACAGTAAAACATAGTCAAGCTGGGGCATAAACAGTCGTCAAATTACATGAATCTAGCCTATTATCAATTCTCCACAACCACAATTCTTATTCAGCCTAATTATTTAGCTCAAATGCGGAGATCATAACAGAAAGTCAAAATATAAAGAAGTAAACGCACGAAAGAGGCAAGAAGATTCAACAAAATATAATTTTTCTAACATATTATTGCACTTCAAGGCCAACATTGCCTTTCTTTTAACGATTTGCCGGTCAATTAGAATATCTGAAGGGTTTTAAGCCTATAAAGTTTCTTCGAAACATAGGTTGTATTCAAAAAATAATCTGGGAGAAAGTGAGAGACCATTGCACTCTTTAATATGGAGTAAATTGTCTATTACTTCCTATAGTTAAGTTGAAGTAAAGTTCTAGTTTTTGCTCAAGCAGCCATGCGGTCTTAGCCTTTTCTCCTATTTTTGTTGTCCATTTTAATTTTTTCTTCTTTTTTCCTTCAAAATTGTGGTTGGGGGATGGGGTGGGGGAGGGGGAATGGTAGAATAACTGCTTCAATTTTTCTTATTCTACAAGAAGAAATTAAATCTGTGAAAATAACAACATTTATGGATTAAAAAGTAGCTTGAATATTGACCTCAAAACCAACTAGTTCCGAGAAGACTCCATTTTGTTGTTAATATAGTCTCCAGTACATTCAAGAATAGAAAAGAGAAAAAAGCAATGTCCATGTCACATAATAAAGTCCTAATCCAAAATGTCCACGTAATATAGCCAATCCTCCATCGTGTGGCCATTAGGAATTCGTAATCCAAAAATGCACATAATTTTCTTTCTCATATACTCCAAATAACTCGTGCTATAAATACTCTCTCCCTTCCCATACTCTATTCAACAATCAACTATTTGTCTTACCACATACTAAGAGCTACTGATCAGCTGTTTGATTTTCCGCGTAGTTAAAACAATGGCTGCCTCTGTCTCAACTGTAGCATCTGCCAACAAAGTACCGGTACTGTGTTCTTCTGTTCACAATTCAAGACATGTCAACTTGCTTATTATAGTAGTTAAATTATGTAGAATCTAAACTGTCTTTTAGTTTATTTTAGTCTAGGTTTCTATGATTCTGTTCTGTTTACTATGATTCTAGCGTTGTTTTTTCAGGTTACTTGTCTTTCTCATGCAGTCAATTCTACTAGAAACAAAAGTAATTTCAAGTTGATCTATTGGCTTGTATCTTATGTACATTAATAAGTGGTCACATGCTGTCAAATAAAAGGGCAGTCCGGTGCAATAAGCTCTCGCTATGCGCAGGGTCCGGAGGAGGGCCGGACAACAAGGGTTTGTTATACGCAGTCTTACCCTGCATTTCTGCAAGAGGCTGTCTCACGCCATGCGCATGGTCACATGCTGTCAAATGGCATGTATATATAAAAGAGAATCAGGGGTGATAGTAATAGTAATAGTTGTATACTTTTAATGTGTTCTTAATTAAAGATTAGAACTTTGGATAGTATTTGTCATTTCTTAGATGGGAATGTTGAATTATTCGAAAAAGGTGGCAACAAATTTGATTGATTTTGGAGATGATCGCATGTAAAATTGATACAAAGGACGCTATGTGAGAATTGATATACTTAATATGTGCTTAATATTGAACCAGATTGTGTACTTTGTTTCAAGAATATGGTTACGAGATGCTCTAGATTGTGTACCTTGTTCAAGAATTTACTATGAATTTGCAACGTAGGATGCCAAAAGGAGATTATATCTATACATGGCTTGTGATTTTTACTATATATGTTTAGGTGCCTCTTACTAAGAAAACATCCTTTGTGCAGTTGAGTTTGAACAACTCTGTTGCTGGAATTTCAGTTCCAAGCACCGCCTTCTTTGGAAAGACGTTGAAGAATGTGAACGCCAAAGGCGCTTCCATCCCCAAGGTCTCAAACAGGAGCTTCAGGATTGTAGCTCAAGAACAAGAAATAGATGAGAAGAAACAGACGGACAAGGACAGATGGAAGGGACTTGTTATGGACATGTCCGATGATCAACAGGATATCACGAGGGGTAAGGGTATGGTCGACACCCTTTTCCAAGCTCCTACGGGTACTGGTACTCATCATGCTGTCTTGCAATCCTACGAATACATCAGTCAGGGTCTTCGCCAGTAAGAGATTTTTGAAAGTTAAGATATATAATCAATCCGAAAAATGTGTATCTAAATGAAAAATTGTCACCTGATTTATTTCAGATACAACTTGGACAACACGTTGGACGGATTCTACATCGCTCCAGCTTTCATGGACAAGCTTGTTGTTCACATCACCAAGAACTTCTTGAAATTGCCCAACATCAAGGTCAGTAACAGTAACAATTTTTATCTAGAAATTCTCTTTCCCTTACTGTCGTTTATGGTACAAGGTTTTATGCTTTAATCTAGTCAAATTTTCTTACAGGTACCACTGATTTTGGGTATATGGGGAGGCAAAGGTCAAGGAAAGTCTTTCCAGTGTGAGCTTGTCTTCAGAAAGATGGGAATCAAGTGAGTAATGACTTGATCACATAAGATGATTTTTTGAAAGTTTAATTAATTTTGTCAGAAGGAAATGGATCAAAATGACATAACTATGTTCGCGTCTTTACTATTTGCAGCCCCATCATGATGAGTGCTGGAGAATTGGAAAGTGGAAATGCAGGAGAGCCAGCAAAATTGATTAGGCAAAGGTATCGCGAGGCAGCAGAAATAATCAGGAAAGGAAACATGTGTGTCCTCTTTATCAACGATCTCGATGCAGGAGCTGGTAGAATGGGTGGAACTACACAGTACACAGTTAATAACCAAATGGTGAATGCCACCCTCATGAACATTGCTGATAACCCGACTAATGTCCAGCTCCCCGGTATGTACAACAAGCAAGAGAATGCCAGGGTCCCTATTATAGTCACTGGTAACGACTTCTCCACGTTGTATGCTCCTCTTATCCGTGATGGTCGTATGGAGAAGTTCTACTGGGCACCAACCAGAGAGGACAGAATTGGTGTATGCAAGGGAATTTTCAGAACTGACAGCGTACCAGATGAGCACGTTGTAAGGCTTGTCGACGCCTTCCCTGGACAATCTATTGGTAAGACCACTCAAATGTGTTGGTACAATAATTTTCTTTGAACAAAAGGACTTCCAAATGAAGATAACTTATGGGTATAAGTTTGTTCTTATAACAGATTTCTTTGGTGCTTTGAGGGCAAGAGTATACGATGACGAAGTCAGGAAGTGGATTGAAAGCACTGGAATTGAACAGGTTGGAGAAAAACTGTTGAACTCAATCGATGGACCTCCAACTTTTGAGCAACCAAAGATGACAATTGACAAACTGCTCGAGTACGGAAACTTACTTGTCCAAGAGCAAGAGAATGTGAAGAGAGTTCAATTGGCTGACAAATACCTCAAAGAGGCAGCACTTGGAGATGCAAATGCTGATGCCATCAGCACTGGAAACTTCTAATGTTAGCGCGAACCTTTCATTCAGCTAATCCTAAAGAAAAGGTTTGACATTAGTTTCAAATGTTTTAGCGATAAAATAGTATATGTCATATATAGGACTGATCTAAAATTTTCATTATTGTGTGGATGCAGGAACCACAACAAACCTTGATCCACCTACTACAAGTGATGAAGGAACCTATGTCTTCAAATTTTAAGGAACTTTTGAATGGTAGCTATAGAATATGAATTGTGTAATCCATGAAATTTGTTCAGTTGCATTTATAAGGGAAGACAAACTTTGTGTATCTTTTTACTGGGCTTGTTAGTATCAGGTCTATTCTTTATGTTTGCAATTGTTTGTTGCTCTCGACCGATCATTAGAAGAACCATCAAAGAAATTTCAAGAGCAATGAGATAGAATAGTACCTACCAAACAGAATATGTTAAATATGTGTATGTTAGAGCGTCTATATAAGCTAAATCTCAATGATATTCATTTATGTAATTAGTTGCTTATTTACAGTGTTCAGAACAACAGGAAAGAAATGTCTTAATTTGTATGTATCAGACAATATTGTAAGTCATGCACAATGTAAAATAACTTGTCTATGTTGTATCAAGTTTAATGACATGAGTTTCAACATATATATAAACAATTTTCAGATTGACCAAAATCAAAACAAAATAACGTTCACATCAGCAGTCCCATTGAATGACATAATTGGTAAGTCGGGACAGGTAAATATAATGACTCTATAATCGCTGTTTTTGTGAAGGAAAAACCGAAGCTCGACACATCGGACAATCTTTCTTCCTCAACAACCATTGTTTAATGCAGTCCGTATGATATTCGTGCCCACACTGCAGTTTCCCTACACTCTCTTCATCTTCATATTCAGATTGACATATAGCACAGGTTTCTTGTTCTACATCAGCAACTACTGTAGGATTGGCCCCATCTTTAGCAAGAGAATGATGTGTTCTTATTTTCAAATACTTCAATACAGCGTCATCGTTCTCTTGCTCCTCATGATGACCATCCACGTCATCCTCACGATCAAATAGATGATCATACAGAATGCCAAGATCGAAGGCTGAATTTGCCTCCTGACCGATCAGATGACTAGTGAAGTTGATATCCATCAACTCACGTGGATCATTAGTGACATAGCTATCATCAATCAATTCATAATTAGGCACAGGACAGTACCTCCAAATAAGCCCGTATTGTCCATGGCTGTATACTACAACTGACGGTAATAAGACCATATCAACTGAATAATTTGGCAGAGGAGGTTGAAAAGAAGAGATATGATTCATATATTGTTGAGCAAAAACCTCATCAATTACTGCTTGGTAAGAACCAACTCCAAAAGAAGGATAATTCGTGCTTGGATTGTGAACTCTCTGATGTTGTCTAGAAGACTGGTAATAAGGGCGCCTTTGAACATTACGCCGATAGCCTCTTTGATGTTGGTGATTGCCATAATAATTGGGTGAGGAATGATGTGTGTGATTATGGGGAAGTTGGGAAGAGCGATGAGTTTGCAGAGTACTCATAGTTTCTTTAATGGAGAAATAAACGAACAAAGTTGTGGACGTTCTTTGAGTTCTTGAAAACAAACAAAGAGCAGCAGAAACTAATGTAATGAGGACACATTCTTAAAGCTGTAAACGAGGTATAAATAGAACTAATTAAGTTTGTATTCCTAATTTAGTTTGGAGTCGTTTTTACGCGTATTTTTTCCAAAATGGGCTGTCAGTCAGTTGTATTCCCAATTTGAGTTGGAACAGGTGTTAGCCGTTAATTCTATTATGGTATTATTTCCTAACTATGCTATTGTTTGTATTCCTAGTTTGTCTTAGAAATTGGTTTTACTGAGATGGCATACTTATTTTCTTAAATGGGCTTCCGCCGTACACACTTCAACTTTACTAGATTTAGCGTCAGCATAAATACATTAGAACTCCAGTATAATATACTGAAGTATTTTTTGAATTTTGAACAGTATTTTCGCTCAAATTTATCTTTACATAAAAAGTGACTAAATTTCGATTACTTTTAAAATTGGGCTATTTTTGAATGACCAGTTGTAAATCTGGCTATTTTTAAAAATATCCCAGATTTAGTCCATACAAAATTTGGGTTCGGTTTTTAAATGGGATTTTTACATACTTATACACATTATTGGAAACTTTATTATCCTCCCTATTCAAGTTTCAATTTAATTACCTCCTATATACAAATTTACCAATTATATACACTTTAGGAATTAAATGAGTATCCCTTTATATTAGAAATCTATTATTTCTCATCCTTATTCTCTCTCTCTCTCTCTCTCTCTCTCTCTCTCTCTCTCTCTCTCTCCATCTCTCTCTATCTCTCAATCCCTAATTTCAGTAATGTAGAGCAAAGGAAAAGAGAGCAGCAATTCTACCATTGACAACTATTAAAAAGCTTTGAAGCTTTGAATTCGAATTTGGGTTTGCAAAAAACATTATTTGTTTTAATTGGATGTTGTTACAAACAATTGGGAATTCTCTCTACGTCTCCCTCTATCTCTCAATCCCTAATTCCAATAATGTAAAACAAAGAAAAAGAGAGCAGTAATTCCACCATTGAGAACCATTAAAACGCTTTGAAGCTTTGAATTCGAATTTGAGTTTTCAAAAACCATTATTTGTTTGGATTTGGTGTTGTTGCAAACAATTGAGAATATGGTTTGGAGTTTATATCTCAATTTTGAGGGTATTTTGGTGAAGATTAGACTTGATTTTGGTTGAATTTCATAAAGGAACTTGAAGAAGACGAAGAAGAAGACATGACATACATTATACTTACGAAATAGTAGTACAATGGTAGTAAAATTGTATAAAAATTGTATTTAAGTTTGATATTGTAGTTGTATATAACTGAATAGAAATAATGTATGAAAATTGTAGATAAGTTGTATAATATATAATTAGTTGTATGAAATTTGTTTTTACTATGTATAAATCAGATACAAAATATACAAAAGACATATTGTAATTGTATTTACGTGGTATGATACTGTAATTATATATAACTGGGTAAAAATAATATATGAAAGTTGTAGATAAGTTGTAGATAAATTATACATAAATTGCATAATATATAATTAGTTGTATGAAATTTATTTTTACTGTGTACAAATCAGATACAAAATACGAAGTGTTATGTTGATTTCTATTCTACTTGTCTTAACGGGATGATTCTGAGGCATGACTTTGATTAAATGATATAACCAGTTAGATTGTGCGTTATAACATAATCTGTTAAATGCTTGAAAATAACTATGAGGACATAGGAGATTATTGAAGTAACGTGCGAGGGTCAGGCATGCATATGTCCTGTAATCTTGCCCAACTATCAGACGATGAATTAGATTATTGTTAGAATCAACTATATGATTACACTTAACAGATATCATGTATAAGATTTTGTATTTTTTAAATTACAAAATTTTGAGTTTAAAAGTTCTAAGCATGAATGCGTGATAAATGTGTATATCTTTCATATACCGAAACCCAGTTTATTTTCCAGAAATGGTTAATGTGAAGAAAGGTTTAAAATGCGGTGTCGATAATTTTACTTCATGCATGTGAGAAGAAAAACATATTTAAGGCGGAACAAAAATAAGGAAAGAGAAGAGCAGAAAAAAGGAAAAAAGGTGTAACTAAATTCCTTGATTGAAGGCACAAATAATAGATTGAGAGTCTTTTAAGGTGGATTGTATATATTTTATAAACAAAATTTGTTTAGGTCGAATAATTAACTAAACATGAACATTTAGGGTAATAAAGTTTCCAAATCGTGTATAAATATGTAAAAATTCATAAAATGTTGACACAAAAATATATTAATTATATAAGTCCAAATCTATCTTCATATGTGTTGAATAATTAATTTAAACTTCACAAATTGAATAAGTTCTTCTTATTAGTTTTAACTCTAAAATCTATTTCATTTGAAAGCCCAAGCTCATGTCACGTAATTAATGACAGGCATCCTCGTCAAATCCAATGTTAGTGAAATAATGACGTGTGCTCAAATAAAGTGGCGTGTCAAGTAAAAATAAAAGTTTAAAAAAAGAGTCAATATAAAGGTTAATTTAAGGCCGTCCAAGTATCCTAATGACATATTTCAATCAAATACAAGTTTTGGTGATCATTTTGATGATCAACTAGACCAATCAAATTGAAGAAGAAAAAAAGTTTATAATCGTCACAAATTCCCTTTTTCAGTCTTCTATAATTATAAATAAGAGCTCTCTATAAGGCTAAAAGAGAAATAAAAATTACATATTTCAAAAAACATTTCTCTCTAATAATGATCAAGAAGTTTTCCATATATCCGTATTTAACCATAGAAAGAATTACGGCCCTTGTCACTTGGCCTAACAGCCCAACCGAAAATGATTCAGATTTGAAGCTCTTACCCGATTGGTCATGTTGTACATAACTTGAAAGAAACTTTTCAGCCTTTTATTAAAGACACACTTTTAAGATTTCTATTATTTTCTTCTTTCTTCATTCCCAGCACACCAAATTCTCTCTCATCGCCTCTCGCTTCTTTCTTTTTAATTCACATAGATCTCTCATCATCTCTTAACCTAGCCCCTGCTATTCCCGTTCCCCTACCCCTATGCAGTTCTGCCATCAATGGCTCGAAGAAGGCCCGGGCTCTTACTCCATCGTCCATGGTGGCAAGCAGAAGAATATTGAAGATTTATGAAAGAAAAATAAATATACACACAAATCTGAAAATAAATAGCTCTTAAACTTGATTTGCACAAAAAAATAATCACTAATTTTGGAAGATTTTGAAGTTTGAAATTCTGCTCATTATTATTATGACCTTGAAGTCTCGAATCTGAAATTGGGTGTATCTTATCTGGGTGTTGAATTCCAAATCGTTGGCGCAAAATTGTTAACCTATTGACGATTTGAATCATCCAATACCGTCTACTACAACTCGAGGCTTGGATAGAAAATCATAACTATGTAGCAGCTTGTATCAACACTGTATAATAGTGTATAATTATGTATATGGATATACAAACACCTCTTATACGCTATTATACATGTTTATACAAGTTAATACATTATTTACTATAAGTGTAGTTAATACAAGTTGGGCATTCTACGTTTTCTAGTGGAAATATTGTATAAGTAGTGTTTATATACACTTATACAATATTGTATAATTATGTATAAATGTGTGTATTTGTATATAATGTTGTATAATTATATATTTTGTCAGTTCATAAGGATGTATATACATTGTCAGTGTATAAGAGGCCTCTACGGAAGTTTGACACTTTATTCTCTTCTTCTTTTTCGTGTATGTGATGTAGATTCTACAATTCATTTACCAAGTTTTTATTTTTCTTTTATCCTGTTGGATTGCTTCAGCAATCACACATGTGAATTTTTGCCTTCAGATAATATGTATTATTCAGGATTTTTGAATTGTGTTGTGGCTGATTTGCATTTTTTAATCAAATGCGTAATAATCAAAGGAAATCAAGAGAACGAAAACAACTAGATGTATAAAGAGGGAGCAATAATCGTAGTTGATTGTGTAAAATAAGTTATTTTTCGGTAATTAGCCTATTATTTTTGTGATATAGATTTACAAAGTGATATGTAGGCTATTATATTGCAATTCAGGTGTGTGAGTTGTACTCATGTAAAATTATTCCGTAACCATACCGTCTTCACTAGTAAATACCTTTTCCAATCATCTACAATTATAAATTGTGGCTCTCCATAAGGCCAAAAGAGACATAAATATACATATATCAAAAAGCATTTCTCCCTAATGGTGATCGAGAGGTCTTACATATACATCTTTAACCATACCGTTTTTATTTGCAAAAGTCTTGACTTTATAACAGAGAGACTAGAGAGGCTATTTTATGCACCAGCACATTGCTTGTTTTCAAATTTTCTATGTTTATTCTTAAATTTCAGTTCTGACCATATGAATCAACAATCGTATTAAACTTATTACTTACCAAGCCTCAAGTCCTAGCAAGTCACTAATAAGTATTACAATTCACCATTTCGTTGTAACAATAAATAGCTTAATAAATAAAACAGCTTATGAGACAAATTTGTATTATCCATGAGAAGTTGTCTTTGTTAGAACTTTTTATGGACTTGCACAGATATGGTATTAAAAATAATTGTATGTTGGTTGCTATCATTAAAAGGTTGACCAAATAAAAAGTGATATTAAGGTTTAAAGTTAAATGGATTTATAAGACACCTCCTAATATATGGGGTCTAATATATAGATACCCGAATGTAATTTCTAATTTAATGATTGGCTAAATTGGAAATACGTAAGATGTGCATCTATAAATAGGGTTATTGTCCCCAAATCAAGTGTAAGGTAGAAAAGGGAGAGTCGTCTTCCGTGCAATTCCTACATATTGATTTGGAAGATCACTGACCCCAAAACGAGGAGTTTCATCCGTACCTATGGATTAGATACACTCCGCATCTAGTTTTAATTCTCGATGATTTGACATGATAGGTCTTGAGTAAAAGATTTCATCTTTAAAATAATTTGGTTCTAACAATTGACATAAGAGCATGTACCGTAGTTAAATCATTGAGATATTTTAGTGAAAAATTTATTTGCGGCTAAAAGAATTCAGTCACTTCAGGGTTTTAGGTTAAAAGTTTCTTGTAAAAATTAAAGGACCGTGTTGGTAGCGGCGACGGTTGAAGCACACGAAGTTGGTAAACCCGCTGAGTTGCATAAAGTTTCTTATTTCCGTTAAAATTTAATTTATGTAACAAATTTTGCTGGTATCGCTACTTCGGTACATGAGGATTTGGAATTGAGTTTAAGGTGAAAGTTTTATCCTCATATCACCTGCCACATAAGAGTCGGTTCAAGGTCTTTTGTTACTTTATTTATTTACTTTTGTTATTACCTAAATAAATAAATCAATTACTTAACAAAGAAAGATCTAGTTATGCACTGCCGCTTTCATCTTGCGACATTGGAATTCATAACGAAGGGTTTTGCCCTCCTCATAGCCACTGGAAAGGAGATTATATTTGAAGGCCTTAAATTATTATTTTTAAGGTTGTAAGGTGCCGCACAAGTCTAGAGAAAAGTGTTATTTATAGGTTTCAATGATGAAAAATAATACATTATATTGATGTAGGATTACAAGGAATAAAGGAGCATCACTGGTCAGGAATAGATCAAGGAACATAATTCAATGATCTGCGATACAAAAAGGAAGATGCAGTAAAGATCCGGCAAGGATAAGTCAATCAAATATTGATGGAAGCCAACAAGGAAAAAAATCAATGATCAGCAAGGAAGAAGTAGCGGAAAACTGGCAAGAGAAATCAATCAAAGATTGACGGAAGCTATAATTGGAAGGCCCCAAAATTAAAGGGAATCGAGATCCCTGGAAATCAATGAAAGCGGAAATCAAGGGTTCCAGCGGATATGCCTAGCTGAAGGAAAGCTCGTCAACGCCATTAATCAAGGAAGATCAACAGGAACTTGACCTTATTATTGGAAAGAATCAATCTATGATTCCTTTCAAGGATCAACTCCCTTGGGTTTGCAATCTCTCAAGATTCTTGAAGACCTCATGAAAAATATATATGCAGATGCTTCTGATGTGACAACATATACTTTGATCGAACCATCTACCCTCTTTTTGTTCTACTCCAAACAAGCATTGTAGTTTCTTAGATCTGATGTGTAACTCGTGAGAGAAGAAAAAGAGATAAAACAATGGAGAGGCATTATATCAAGAAAAGAAAAGAGACATAGAGATTAAGCTATTGGTGTAAAGCTACACCATTCATTCTGTACTCAAGAAACATCGATCACTGAAAGAGAAACACCCTTGCAACCCAAGGGGACTGGACTAGGATTCACATTGAATCCGAACCAGTATAAAAATTCTGGTGTCTTTATTTCCTGTATTTCTTTTCTACATTTATTATTATTATCTTGTTCTTATTTCAAGTCGACTAATTGGTAAACTAGTCAACTACTTATAAAAGTTATTAAAAATAAGCAATTCATCCCCCCCCCCTCCCCCCTCCCCCTTCTTGTACTTTCAATTGGTATCATAGCTAGACTCACATTTTTTGCTTAACAGCTTGTGAGAAAAGATCATAGCAAATCAACTTATTGTTGGAACACTCTTTCAAGAAGGAACATCGCAAGTTAGGCCATCGTATTTCAATGGACAACACTTTTCTCACTGGAAAGTGTGTATGGAAATATACGCAAAGTCATATAACGTCAAGGTTTAGCGAGTTATCAAAAAGGAGAACTATCCACTACCAACGGCTGCTCAACCACCTGTTAATCCAGAAGATATAGATACACAAATGAGCAAATGGCAGTTGTTCAAGTCAATGCTAAAGCAAGAAACTTAATCTATAATGCTATAAGTGGAAAGGAATATGAGAAAATCTCTAGTTGTGATATAGCCAAAGAAATGTGGGATAAAATCGAAGTTACTTTTGAAGGAACCAGTAAAGCGAAAGAGACCCACATCAACATGTTATTTCATGACTACGAACTTTTTCAGATGAAAGAAGGAGATTCCATTGAAAAATATTTGCGACGTTCAGCAAAATCATTAGTTATCTAAATGCTTTTGGTAAACCATATTCAAGTGGCGATCAAGTTCGAAAAATTCTGAGAAGTCTACCTACCACTTGGCAGACAAAAGTGGTTGCACTTGAATCGCAAGAGCTGAACAAATTATCTTATGATGAACTTCGAGGAGACCTTATAGCATTCGAAAAAACTCACCTAAAGAAAACAAGCCAGGAAAAAAAGAAGAAAATAGTCGCTTTCAAGGCTACAACTGAAAGGATAGACAATGATATTGATGACGACCCTGAAGCTCTTGAAGAATAAATTGACATGGTATCAAGAAACATGGATGGTCTAATAAGGAGATACAGAAACACAAGAAGAGCTAAACAAATTGTCTTATGATGAACTTCGAGGAGACCTTATAGCATTTGAGAAAACTCACCTAAAGAAAACAAGCCAGGAAGAAAAGAAGAAAATAGTCGCTTTCAAGGCTACAACTGAAAGGATAGACAATGATATTGATGATGACCTTGAAGCTCTTGAAGAATAAATTGACATGATATCAAGAAACATGGATGGTCTAATGAGGAGATACAGAAATACAAGAAGAGGTAGGATAGCACCCAGGCGAACCAGGAAATCTAATGAACAAGACAAAAATGATGGTAAATGCTATGAGTGTGGAAGATATGTGCATGTTCAAGTTGAATGCCAAGATCTTAAAAGAAAGGTCTCCAGAGGTTTTAACAAAAATAAATCATTTGGAAGCTGGAGTGATGAAGAAAGTTTAAAACATGAAAAGATAGCAAATCTATGCTTCATGACAATCTTGGAAAACGACATGAACAAACTCTCAGGGTGTTGAACATATGAGGATACATCAGATGACGAATACAAAGACAATAATGAGAATTGTTTCATGGAACGAGGTGAAACAAGCGAGGTAAGATCTTACAATTGTGAAATATGTAATAAATTGCAGGACATTCTTGACCTTACTCTAAAAGAGTCTCAAAAAATGATTAATTAAAGATACTCAATAGAGAAAAGAAATACTGGGAACTTAAACTTGAAGTATGTGAAATTGAAAAGGAAGTACTTCAAGATGAGCTTCAGGAATTGCAAATGCACTCAATGGCATGCGCAAATCAACCAGTCATAGTTTTGTCAAATCGAACCAGACACTTACAAGTCAACTAGAAAAAGACTAGTCAGAACAGAGTCCACTAGTACTAACCCAAATGGAAGATCCAAGAATGGATCAGGACCTATGTGTCACTACTTTAATAAAAGTGGACATAAATAATTTTTTTGTCGATTTCATAAATCTAATGTTTTGAGGTGGATTTGGAAACCCAAAATAATCCTGATTATAGTAATACTAACCAACAAGGACCCAAGCAAGCTTGGGTACCTAAAAGGAAGTGATAATTATATTTTGCAGGAACACCACAGAAAGAGACGCAAAGGAAAATAGTACTTAGGTAGTGCGGGTTCCGATCACATGATAGGCGACTAAAACCTGTTCAAAGAAGTTACAAAGATAGATGGAGGAAGTGTTAAATTTGGTGATGACTTAAAAGGAAAAATAGTCGGCACTGGCACAATTCCATTCAATAACAACTGTGATATTACTGAGGTTTATCTTGTAGATGGACTTAGCTACAATCGTCTGAGTATAAGTCAGCTATGCGACTCAGGGTATGAAGTAAAAGTTCAAGAAAACAGGTTATGCTATTTAAGATGAGACATGTAAAATAATCCTCCTAGGAAAAAGGTACGGAAATGTTTATATTCTTGATGGTTTTGAAAATCTAGATGGTCATACTTTCTTAGCATCCATATCGATGACCCATGGTTATGGCATAAGAAACTTTGTCATGCAAGCACGCATCTTATAGAGAAACTCTCCAAGCATGATTTAGTTCTCGGTTTACCTAAACTCAATTTCTCTAGAAATCATGTATGTGATGCATGTCAGATTGGTAAACAAACCAAATACTCTTTCAAAAATAAAGACATTCTGTCTACATCAAAGCCTTTGCAATTTCTTCATATGGAATTGTTTGGACCCACTAGAACTTCTTGCATAGAAGAAAAATGATATGCTTTTGTTATTGTTGATGACTACTCACGTTTTACATTGGTGATTTTTCTATCTCACAAAGATTGAAGCTTTGAAAAACTTTGAGATCTTATGTAAAAGAGTGGAAAGAAACATTCAAAGCGATCATCGAGGAGAATTTGAAAGCAGAGCATTTGAAGACTTCTACAATGACCAAGGATACACCTACAATTTTTCAGCTCCAAGATCACCTCAACAGAATGGAGTAGTTGAGCGAAAAAATAACTCTGAAAGATATGGCGAGAACTATGATACTGGAATACTCCGTGCCACGAACCAAATTAAAAGAGATTTAAGTCCATACCTTAGCAATGGTACCGTTTTAGGTATGCCACGTTCTAGTTGTTTGTTAGTTGTACACTGTTTCCTGCTTCGAGTTTATATGAGCCTTTGCCAGTTATCCCGACAACTCGGTATGGTCCTTCCCAATTCGGGCTCAGTTTCCCTTCTTTTGAGTTCCTGGTTTATAGTGTTACCTTTCTCAACACCAACTCCCTGACTTGAAAGTGTTGGAGGCTGACTCTTCGGTTGTAATACCTTTCTATTTGCTGCTCCTAGGCGGCCAACTGGACCTGGGCAGCCAACCGGACTTGGGCGACCTACCGCCTTTCATCCAATAGTTCTAGGATTGTGATCATTGCCTCGTCGTTTGACTCTCTGGTAGCATACTAGAACCTGAGGCTCGATTCTTCCACCTCAACTAGTATTAATTTTTCGGCTCCGTAGAACAAAGAAAATGGGGTGCCCTGGTGCTCGATTTCGAAGTCGTACAGTATGCCCACAGGACTTGGGGCAAGATTTCCTTCCATTTCCCTTTCGGACCGATCAACCTCTTTTCAAGTGTTGGAGTATAATTTTGTTCGTCGATTCCACCAGCCCGCTCCCGCTAGGGTGATAAAGGCTTATTTGCAAGAAGCCTAGACACTTAATTGATATCAAATACAATCAACTAAGGGAAGGCTACTACAAACAAATACAATCTTATCGTATAGTTTCAGTGTTAGTTTTGATGATCGTGTGGACGAATCAAATTGGAAAAATAAAGTTTGTATTCATCACAAACTCCCTTCCCCAATCTTCTACAGTTTTATAAGGGCTCTCCATAAGGCCAAAAGAGACATAAAGTTACATATTTCAAAAAGCATTTCTCTCCAATGATGATCGAGAAGTCTTCCATATATAATCTTTAACCTCTCACAACTACTTTTTTATACATCTACCCCGAAGGATAATGTATAAGGGAGTTTTCCCATTTAAAGTGACATTATTCGAAATGGGATTATTTATTTCTTTTTTAGAGTCGCCACTTGGGATAGGATTAGCTTTTGGTGTCCCAAGTCACCGGTTTAACTTAAATCCCAAATCGAGAAAAATTTCGACTTCCCAATTGGAGTCTACGAACCAGAAATTCTGAATAAGGAATTCTGTTGACCCGAGGGAAAGTGTTAGGTACCCCCGGATCCCGTGGTTCTAGCACGGTCGCTTAAATTATAATAAATGACTAAAAATCTGATTTTTATACATGTTCAAACCTATAGTGCAATTTTATAATTATTTACCGCTTTTAATTATTTTTTACGAAAGTGAACGTCGTTTAAAAACGTGTTTTCGGATCACGTCACATGAAATGCACCCGGATCCTCGACACATTCTTATATAATGTTTTGGGATTTGGATTTGGGTTGCATGAAATGCACACCCGTGTTTAAGAAAGTAAAATTATTAAAAGCGCGCCTAAAGCGACTAACGGGTTATTATCTTTGCGGTGAAATTCGTTAAACGACACTCTCCGAATTCTAAGTATTTTTCATTAAGCATTCAATGAGGGCCCCGCGATTTATGCATTTTTTGTTTGGCAGGTTCATCTCATTTTTATTATTTAAAGGGTTATGTATTTTAAAGGCAAACTATATGTGCTCCTATTTTTAATATAATTTAAAAAAAAAAACTTTGTCATCAACTCTTTTAACTTATCTAGTGTCCAAATCAAATCAAATTAAAGAAGCATAATTTCAAAATATGATCAGCAAAGAAAATAAAAGTAACATGATAAAAGAAAAACTGATCCTTCCTATTTACTACACTGAACAAGCTTTTGCTGCGACATTAACTTTCAAAATTGTCAAACTCGCATAAAACAAACTATGAGAATAAGACACATGCTTTCCAAAACAGTTCAAATCCCAAGGTGTTAGAATCACAATTTCCTCACTACTGGAACCACTTTTTCTCATATTTCACACAGATTTCAAATCAACAACATGTACAATGAAAGATGACAGCGGTGTAGGCTGACTTAACGGAAATTCATGTGATACCGGCAAGAAAATCAACTGACTCCAGAAATCAATAAACCAAACAACATATTCAGGATCCAAATTAAACAAATTTGAGTATATAAATTGAGGTGAGTACCTAGTTCTGCAAAGGTGAAATAGGGCTGCAACAAGCCAAGTAAAGGCCGAAAATAAACACGAACTAGAAATCAATCACTGAAGCGAAATTAGCAGCAGAGCCAGCAGCACTCCAAGCTCACCACGTACTTAAAAAAATCCAAAAAAAAAAAATATGAAGCCAAGCACTGGAAAATCGCACAAATGCAGGAATTTTGTTTTAGTTTTTCTCTTGCCTCCTAGTCCCTTTGTTTTTGATTTTTCAGACTTCTGCTCTCTATTAATTTTGAAGGATTTTTGTAACATCAAACTACTCCTAAACATGAGAGAGAGGGTGAGTGAATGGGTGAATCAATGAGGGTCCAAATTTCTGAATGGGTAGTGAGTGTGTGAAGTCTATGTGTGTTGAGGGAATGAAGATGATGATGTGCCGCTGCTCTCTCCTTTGTGCGGCTGGTTTTGATTTTTGGGTGCGGAGGTGTTTTTAACGTGGAGGGGGTCTTGTGGGTGAAGGTTTTTTTGGGGTAAAATATTTTTTGGGAAAGATTTTTTGGGGAAAAATATTTTGGAAAAGTCATTTTGGGGGGAATATTTTCGGGGAAGATCTTATGTGGGGAATATTTTTTGAAAAAAATATTTTTGGGGGAAAGTCTCATATGGGAGAAGATTCTTCCGATTCTTCTTTTTTTTATTCCCAATTTTCTTTTTATCTATCTTTTTTTTTATTAAAAGTTCTAGAATTAAAAATTCTAAAAATATATATATAAAATTATACTAACTATAAAAATTATAAAAGTTACTTAATCCTAAATTAAAAGAGAAAAATCAATAAAAAAGAAAGGTGTAAAAATGAAGCATTTTATTGTGATTTTTAGTTTTTATAAAACAAGTAACTATCGATTAATCCTAAAAATGTAAAAGTAAGGCCTAAATGTCACGCGTGATATTTTGGTATTTTTCAGTTAATAAAAATCTACAAAATTCCTAAAAATGGCAAATAAGTAAGAAAAATTTATTTTTTTGGGATTTTTATCGGAGTATTTCATATAGGGCAAAAATCACGTGCTTACGTAACCATAAACGTCTTCGCTAGCAAATACCTTTTTCAATCTTCTACAGTTTATAACTGGGCTATTCATAAGGCCGAAGAGACATAAAAAAACATATATCAAAAAGCGTTTCTCTCCAGCGGTGATCAAGAAGTCTTACATATACATTTTAATCATACCGTCTTCACTAGCAAATATTTTGACTTTATAACAGAGAGACTAGAGAGGCTATTTTATGCACCAGCGCATTGACCTGCTGCTTTTTTCCAAGAGAAAAGGTATTGCACTGGAGAATTTCTCGATAAAATTTCACGGTATAGCCGGTTTTTACGTTGGTCAATAAAAAATAGTCAGCGTTTACCAAGTCAATAAAAAATAGTCACTTTTTTGCTGCAACAGGACCGATCCAGTATAATATACGGGAGTTCTGGTGCATTTATGTACGAACTCCAGC
>MU668848.1:1316-13337 GCA_026770625.1 Nicotiana glauca
AGCTGGAAATCAGAAACAAGAGGGATGAATGATAAAAGGGTACAAAGGCACATGGGGAGGGAATAAAAACAGACTGAAAGTAAAAGGTTTGAATAAACAATGGCCAATGTTAGTCTTTAAATAGACTGGATTTTGGAGATTAAAGGGAGAAGTTGAGCACTGAAATTTTGAGATTAGAGATTGAGAGTTTTTTGGGGAGAGATTGGATAAAAGGAATTTTTTTCAGAAATAATAGAGCTAAAGAGTGACATCAAGGCTGAAATTTTCTTACTAGATTTCAGAATTCAAAAAATAGTTTAAGTGTTGGGCTACTGTTCCATTGGTTTTTCTGCTGGTTTTTCCTCTGGTTTCAAATCTGCACTGGTTATTTGTTTGATTATACTGGTTGGTGCTGTTTTTGGTGTATTTGGGTGTTGCTGTTTGGAGTTTTTTTTTCTGAAATTGCTGCTGGGTTTTAAATTTGTTACTGGGCTATTGCTGTTACTGCCATACTGTTGTTGTTGTATTGTTGCTTTTCTACTGCTGATTATCTTCTTCTTTGCTTTCCAAATACCAGGTACACAACTGATACATTAGTTCTTGTAAGCTAAAAATTGAAGCATGAATGCGAAGAAAAATGAAGATTTGAAGTTTTAAACTTATTGTAGTTGTTTACTTATTTGTATATACATTAGAATACTTATTCCATTAGAATCATGTAGATGTTTGTTTATGTATAACTGAACACTTTATAGTAGTTTAGTGTGTGAACTTCCCATGTATGCTAGTTGAAAAGGATTAGGCGCAATAAGCTATTTTCTGTTATTATAATTTTTTTTTTGGAAAATGTCATAAGCATTTTAGGTCATTTAGACTATTCTTGAATACTCCAATAGTTACCATTAAACAAAAGGTTGTTTTGAAGCTTACAGGAATATTGTTTAATTCGATACAATTGGTTAATTTCAGCATGTAAATGACTTAGGATAAAAATTAGATTTCCGAGTTCTTTCACCTTAAGTAGAATGCCACTTTAAATTGGCAGAACATCCGTTAACAAAATAACCCCATTTTTTTAGTTTGCAAGCTATGAACATGTATAAAATAAGCTAGTTAAGCCCAACTAGAATAAGGATGGCCCAGGTCCATGTTTTGTGCCACGCATGTTGGGCATGGGCCCATAATTGTCAAAAGACTGCATAGCCATATTTATTTTTAGAATTAGCAAATTGTGTTCGGAGCCCGATTACAATGAGCTTAAAGCATGTGAATAAATTAGGATTTTTTTTCTTCTTTTTTTGCATTTTAGAGACGAACTTAATAAAGAAAATGTAGCCACTTTAGGATCATCCTTTTAAAATAAATGAGACGAGCCTCGCCGAATAAAAAGGCATAAAATTGCGGGGCCCTCACAAATGTATATATTAATTCCTTAGGTTTCGGGACGGGTCGTTTAGTGAATTTCACGTCCTTCTCAAAAAAAAAAATAATAACGCATTAGTATCTTTAGGCGCGTATTTAATAATGTTACCTCCCTAAACTCGGGTGTGCATTTCATGCGACCCAAATTCAAACCCTAAAACGTTGGATAAAGTGTGCCTAGGATTGCGGGTTCATTTCATGCGGCGCAATCTGAAAACGTACTTTAAACGACGTTCACTTTTGATTAAATAATAATAATAATGAAAGCGGTTTAAAATTGATTAAAAGCACATAGGTTATAACATGTATTAAAATCAGATATTTTGGCCATCTATAATAGTTTAAGCGACCGTGCTAGAACCATGGGA
The DNA here is from genome assembly GCA_026770625.1 of Nicotiana glauca. Classification (NCBI taxonomy): domain Eukaryota; kingdom Viridiplantae; phylum Streptophyta; class Magnoliopsida; order Solanales; family Solanaceae; genus Nicotiana; species Nicotiana glauca. The sequence goes on from MU668848.1 coordinate 3,086, forward strand.
TCCGAGGGTGCCTAACACCTTCCCTTGGGTCAAAAGAATTCCTTACTTAGAATTTCTGGTTCGCAGACTTCATTTGGAAAGTCGAAATTTCCTCGATTTGGGATTTAAATAAATCGGTGACTTGGGACACCATAATTTATTCCAAGTGGCGACTCTGAAATAAATAAATAATCCCATTTCGAATATTGTCACTTAAATTGGAAAAACTCCCATGTACATTTTATCCTTTGGGGTGGGTGCGTAAAAAGGAGGTGTGACAACGTGGCTTATGTGTTTTCTTACTGTTCAGCTTTTATTTAATTTTATTACTTACTAAGTTGGCGTACTCACATTACTCCCTGCAACTTGTGTGCAGATTTAGGTTTTATTTTAAACCCGGTAACGGGTGTTGGTTGCTCAGTGGCAGAGTCATCGGAGTTAACAAGATAGTTGGCCGGCGTTCGCAGCATTGCTTTTATCCATCTTGTCTTCCTTAGACTATGTTTAGTATGTTTTAGATTCTTAGTTGTGTTCAGGCCTTAGCAGATGCTCATGACTTGTGACACCCCGATGTCGGGCTGTGTTTTGTTTTTCGCAGTTGATATATTTCACTTTATTTTGGGGTTTATCATTATTAATGACTTAATTATGAATCATTATATCTGTTAATTAAACTTGGGATTTGTGTCGGCTGACCTTGTCTTCACGAGAGGCACCATCACGACCGGGTCTGAGTTTAGGGTCGTGACACTTAAGCTATGGGATACTTCCAGAAAATCCAAGGAGAAAGACTGAAATCCATCGTTGTGAACTTCGCTTCCTTTACTACAAGGATACTCTATACAGAAGGTCATGTGGGAGTACTCTTGCGATGCTTAGGGAAAGATAAAACACTCCAAGCTTTGAAAGAAGCACATTCTGGGGTATGTGGGTCTCACCATTTTGGACCAAAGCTCCACTTCTATATAAAAAGGATGGGATATTATTGGCCAACGATGGTAAAAAATTGCTTGGACTACGCTCAAATATGCAAGGCTTGCCAATTCCATGCGAATTTATTCATCCGCCTCCTGAAGTGTTGCACGCGACTGTTGCATCCTAGACGTTTGATGCTTGGGAATTGGATGTTGTTGGACTACTGTCAAAGTCCTATGGTGGGCACCTATACATCTTGGCTGCAACTGACTACTTCTCAAAATAGGCTAAAGTTGTGGCTCTTAAGGAAGTAAAGAAGGAAAATGTTTCAAGTTTCATCTGAGTAAACATAATCTATTGCTTTGGCATTCCTCGTTACAAAATAATTGATAATGGCAATTTATTTGACAATAGGTTGATGACCAAGATTGGTGAACTCTTTGTCTTCAAGCAACGTAACTCTTCTATTTACAATGCTGTCGCCAATGGTCTAGCCGAGGCATTCAACAAGACTCTATGCAACTTGTTAAAGAAAGTTATCTCCAAATCCAAACAATACTGGCATGACCGTATGGAAGAAGCTCTGTGGGCAAATAAGATAACTCACCGCACAAGCGACCCTTTATGCACTCGTTTATGGAGTCCAAGTTGTCTTGCCACTCGAGCATCAAATACCTTCATTATGATTAGCTATTCAAGAAGGGATCACTGATGAAGAAATGCTCGACTTCGATTAGCAGAGTTGGAGGCTTTTAATGATAAGAGATTGGAAACATAACAGAGTCTTGAATGTTATTAAGCTCGATTGTCTCGTGCCTTCAATAAAAGAGTTTTCCCGAGATCCTTTCAAGTAGATGATCAAGTCCTTCCTTACAAAGGCCCATAATTACTTCCTATAAACCTGTAGGGAAGTTAACTTCAAAATGGGATGTGCCATATGTCGTACAAGAAGTTTACTCAAGTGGGGCTTACAAGTTGTTTAATGCAAATGGCATGAGAATCAGCCCTATCAATGGCAAGTTTTTGAAGTAGTAGTATTACGGCCAACAACAACAACAATAACCCAATGAGATCTCACATGTGGGGTCTGGGGAGGGTAGTGTGTACGTAGACCTTACCCCTACTCCGGAGGAGTAGAGAGGCTATTTTTGATAGACTCTCAGTACAAGAAGGAAAGAGACTATGTATCAGTAGCAGCAAAGGAATACTAACAGATAACACCAGCAACGCAATAACCAGAAAATAGAGAGCAAAGTATTAACACTAAGCATCAACAAAGGCACAATAGTACATATGCAAGGGAATAATATGTACATACAGGACCGCTAAACATGCTATAGCCTAACTTTCGAGCTGAGATACTATTCTTCTGTCAAGCTTTGGATCCCATTTGATTTAAAGGGGGCAAGCTACTATGGTAAAATGGTGTCTTCATTGGAATAATGACAATATTTGCATCTAAGTCTGGGGATTCACTATGTCTTCATGTTTGCATAACCTTCAAGTTTATTGGTCTTCATATTCGCTCGCTACCCTAAAAAAAGGGAAGAGAAGAGAGGCATCAAAAGGGAACACAAAGATAAGAAGAAAGATTCCTGGGGCACAAGGTTTCAAATTAAGTGAGACTTGAACCCAAGATATTTGTGAGAATGGAGCTCTTGAGTTTTGATTGATAGCAAGAATAACGTTTTGTGATCCCGAGGCTTCCTATCAAAATATAAAAGTTTTGACAAAGTCGCACCAATTCGAAACTATCGATATATTAAAATCTGATATTGATTTCGAAGTACTATCTGAAACTATCCTTAATGTATTAAATCCTAAATTTTTGAAATGTTTTAGATTTTGGATTCTTGTTTTCAAAAATCAAACGGTTTTTGATTTCGACATTCCTGCATCAAGGTATAAAAGTTTTGGTGAAGTCGCGCAAGTTTGAAATCGTCAGTGTGTCCGAATTTTACTTTGACTTTGAAATATTATCTGAAAATATCCTTAAGATATTAAATCTTGAAATTTGGATATTTTTATATTTTGAAGTTTGGTTTTTGACAAATCTAACGGTCCATGATTTCGATATTTCTACACTAAGATACAAATATTTTGGTGAAGCTACGCAAATGTGAAACTATCAACATGTCGGAATCTAAAGTTAGATTCAAAATAATATCTGGGACGATTCTCAAAATGTTTGATTCTAAATTTTGAATATGTTTTAGATATTGAAGTCTGTTTCTCATAATCAAGCGGTTCATGATTTTGACATTTTGAACCCAAGATCTAAATTTTTTGGTGAAGCTGCGCAAATCTGAAACTATCAATGTGTCGGAATCTAAAGTTAAATTCAAAATAATAACTGGGACGATTCTCAAAATTTTTTATTCCGAATCTTGGGTATGTCATAGATCTTGAAGTCTATTTTTCATAAAATCAAGCGGTTTATGATTTTGAAGTTTCGACGCGGTTCATGATTTCGACATTTCGATAGTAAGATATAAATTCTTTGGTGAAGCTGCACAAATCTGAAACTAACAACGTGTCGGAATCTAAAGTTATATTAAAAATAATATCTGGGACAATTCTCGAAATGTTTGATTTTAAATTTTGGATATGTCTTAGATTTTAAAGTTTAGTTGTTATAGAATCAAACGGTTCTTAATTTTGATATTTCTACACCAAGATAAGATTTTTTCCGTGAGACTGCGCAAATCTGTAATTTTCAACATGGTGAAATCTAAAGTTGGATTCAAAATATTACTTGCGGAGATTCTAAAGGTGTTTGATTTCGAATTTTGGATATGTCTTAGATTTTAATGTTTAATTTCTAAAAAATTAATTGGCTCATATTTTTGACGTCCTCACTTTGAGATATATATTTCCTGCCACAAAAGGAGCAAAGGTGGTGAACAATATTAACCTCAAAGAAAAAGGAGGATGTATCTCCAAATACAGAGAACTTTGAGACATGAACGACAACGACGTTTAAATAAATTTCAAGTTATATTATATGGACGTCAATACAACATGATAAGCAAAGAACTGTTGATACTGAACCGCAAAGAAAAAATAGAGACATCGATGAAAACGCGTGATATAAAGTAAAACAAATAGAGTTTACATTTCTAAGAATAGCCGCTAGTTAATCAAATGCAAAAAAAAGGCGAATAAAATACTCTGTATAGACTAATCTAAACCCTAATTGTAATTGATCAAGTCTTTAAGGGTTGCCTGTAGGTGTTGTTTCTTCCTCTCCACGTCAGCCAAGTCATCAGCAATCGGCATTTGCCAAGGAAATATTAGAACATCTACGGTACTCCTCTTCAGCAAATGAGACTCTAGATTCAATATCTTCAACATCTTTCTTGGCAACACCATGGAGAGCTCTTAACTGTTTCATCTTCTCCTTGGCCTCCTTGAGAGATTGACTGGTGGCAAACAATTTCTCGACCTTCTCCCCTATCTCAATGAAGACAAGATTAAGATGTTCCTTGGTGTTTAAAAATAACTTTGATTTTTCACTATCCACAGCCTTGTCAGAAAGAGTTGAGCGTGGCAAGCTCAAAGAAAGACATCAATAAGTCTTTTAGATGAGAAATATCCACACCCTTTCTGTCCATCTCCTCGAGAATCACTTGGATCTCGAATTGAAGAGAAGAAGCACTGTTTGCAGTAAGGTCCTCGAGTTTGGCATGGATTTTACCCCAGGCATTCAAAATGAAAGCATTGCGAAGAGTCAAGACAACCTTTCTTCCATCAAAGATAGACATCGTTGGTGTTGATCGTTAGTAAAAATTAGGCCTCGATTTTGCTCCAAGACTAGGAATGGCAGTTACCTCTAGGTCTAACTTAGGTATTGGAAGTGATTTCCTCGTATCTGGCTCCGCCACGGATTCGCTACTACCTTGTGGATTGCTTTAGTGTGACGCCATTGAAATATGCACACCATTTGGCTGCATAGAAAAAAGAATATATGGTTAGTGAAATTACTTGGATATTATAAGATAATATGAAAGGTTTAATAGTTACCTCTTTGATAGTCGTCAAAGTCCTTGAAGCATTGCCAATGCTGTCAGTAATCTCGACTAAACCCAAATTAGCATCTCCTTGTTTGTTTGAATATGGCTTCACCCGCTTGAAGCTTTGATCTCCATGACTACTATCATTCTCGTTTTGGGGTGGGCGTTGTTGACATCAAATTTTGTCCTACCTTTCATCAATTTAATTTTCTTGTGCTTCCTAGTCATTAATAATTTTAATATTCTATTTTTATTATTACAATTATTAAGACTACTGCTGCTACTACCACTACCACCACCACTACTATTATATCATTAGTCTATATATAATCTTATTCAAGTTCTACGCAAACTAATTACCTATAATTATACATATTAAAATAATATTTGAGTTTAAATTAAAAGGTAAAGGAAGCCTAAGAAAGTTAAATTGAAGAAGGAAAGGCCATGAAAATTCAACCATTCGAAGCCTCAAAAACTTCTTCCACCATTTTATCAAGTAGCTAGTCAATTTTGTATCAATCCAGACAAAACAAGAAGCCCAAAACCCAAGTCCTTTAGCGTAAAAATAGCACGATATGGCCAGTTTTCGGACTGATCAATAAAAAATAGCCAGCGTTTACCAAGTTAATAAAAAATAACCACCATTTTGCTGCAATAAAGACCGGTCCAGCATAATATACTGGAGTTCGGTGCACTTGTGTATGAACTCCAACATATTATGCTGGACCGGTATACTTTGCTGGCTCCAGTATAATATACTAGAGACTGGAGAACTGGTGCTCCAAACTCCAGTATATTATACTGGACCATTATACTTGCTGGAACTCCAGTATATTATGCTGGAATTCTAGTATACTTATGCTTGTCACGACCCAAACCCCGCACTGGTCGTGATGGCGCCTCTCGTTAAGACAAGACCAGCCAACTAACCCAACTCGTCTCTTTCAAAATAGTTAAGCATAAATGAACAACAAAAATATAACTTAATGATATTAATTAACGAAATTACAACCCAACACAGCCCTAACCGGGGTGTCACAAGTCACGAGCATCTATCAGAAAGTAAATCCACTATAAGGTCTATTATGTACAAAACTGGAATAACGAATAAAGAGAAAAAAAATGATGCTGCGAATGCTGGCAGTTACCTCTTTAACTCATATAGCTCTGCCTCTGATCGGCCCAAACCCGCTACCGGGTGAATAGATACATGCATCTGCACACGAGGTGCAGGGAGTAAAGTGAGTACTCCAACTCAGTGAGTAATAAAGGTAAATAATAACTGAGCAGTAAGAAATCACATAAAGCAAACCATCATGTTGTATAGAAGCCAGATGCAATCCTTTGAGAAAAACAGTAAGGCTGTGAAATCTTTGGAAATATCTTGGCTCAGTTTAAAGCTCTTTTGAAAATGATCTTTTCAACAGTTACGAAAACGATTTCAAAACAGTTAGTGCTGATAAGAACCGAAAAATCCGCCCCTCGGGCACAAATGTCACAGCATAACAAGTAAAAAGGCAAATAAATATGCAAGATGAGCATATAAAAGTGTGCCCCTCGGGCTCACTCTCAGAAACACTCTCAGCCCCTCGGTCTCTCTCTCTCAGAGCAGTATCATGTAGTAACCACTGCGGCGTGCAGCCCGATCCATATCTCGCTGTGGCGTGCAGCTTGATCCACATCTCGCTGTGGCGTGCAGCCTGATCCATATATCACTGCAACATGCAGCCCGATCCATATGGGTACCCGCGCTCACTGTGGGGGTGCAGACTTCGGAGGGGCTCCTACAGCCCAAGCGTTATATCACTACGGCGTGAAGTCCGATCCAATATATATATACCGTTGCGGCGTGCAGCCCGATCCATATAAATATTGTTGCGGCGTGCAGCCCGATCCATAATATAAATCCTCACATCCAGGCCCTCGACCTCATATCACTCAGTGTATCCTCATATCTGGCCCTCGGCCACACTCAGTGTATCCTCACATCTAGCCCTCGGCCACACTCAGTCAGAATATCATCACAAGCACCTGGGGCATTAGTAAAACAGTAGTTCTCAGCCCAAATTATCATTCAAAATATCATTTAAGACTCAAATCTAAGTAAAAGTGGCCGATTTGTAAAGTAGTGGAGAAACAGTATGACTGAGTTCAAGTAATAAGTCAAAATAATGAGGAAACAGTGATAATAATCCCCGGAGGATTCAAATAGTTGGCACGAAGCCCAAATATGGCAATCAGCCCAAATCACGATGATAACAAGTAAATTTCAGTCAAATACACAGTAAATTCATCAATCGGGACGGACCAAGTCACAATCCCCAACGGTTCTCTACCGCACGCTCACTATCCGGCGTGCAAGTCACCTCAATATAGCACTACGGTGTGCAAATCCGGTGTTTCAAACCCTCAGGATATCATTTACAATCCTTACTCACCTCGACCCGGTGAAATCTCTAGCTCGTGACGCCTTTTCCTCTCAAATCGGCCTCCACGCACGTCGAATCTATCCAAAATCAGAGTGAACACATCACAATATGCTAAGGGAACAATACCCAATCGAAAACAATAAAAAACTATCAAAAATCTTGAAATTAGCAATACCCGAGCCCTGGGACCACTTCTCAAAACTCTAAAATTTTCACATCAATAGATTCCTTATCTCCTCACGAGTTCATACATACCAAGAACTCTCAAATCCGAGCTCAAATGACCCATCAAAGCCCCATATCAAATTTCAAAATCTCAAGACCTAGTTCTTTAATTTTAGGCCTAATTTCCATAAATTTATAGGATAATTCCTCAATATAATCGTGTTTTTAACTCATAAAACTTACCTCCAGTCAATCTCCTTCAAATCTGTGACAACCCGGCCCATCGTCTCATGTGTTACTGTTCCATTTTTCCTATTTATTGCTTCTTAATATTTCATTATCGGTATGTGGTGTGTGAGAGTTGATTGGGATTGGTTTTGATAAGAAATGAGGAACTTAATCTCCTTAAGGAAAACTTAAGTTGGAAAAGTCAACCAGATGTTGACTATTGAGTTAGAGGGCTCGGATGCGATTTTCGGTGATTCGGTTAGCTTCAAGGGATGATTTGTGACTTAGAACTGCGATCAGAATTGATTTTGGAGGTCCGGTGTAGAATTAGGCTTGAATTGGCGAAGTTAGAATTTTGGCGAATTCCGGTTGATAGGTGAGATTTTGATCCAAGGGTCGGAGTGGAGTTCCGAGAGTTGCACTAGCTACGTTGGGTGATTTTGGATATGTGTGAAAATTTTTAGGTAATTCGGACATCGTTTGGTCGGGTTTTTGATCGAATGCGAGTTTCTGAAGTTTTGGTTGAACTTAGGCTTTGATCTGATGATATTTGAGGATTTTGATGTTAACGATAGTGTTTTGATGGTTCGAGCAAGTTTGAATAATGTAATAAATAATGTCTATGCTTTTGGTTGAGGTCTCGGGGGCCTCGGGGTAAGATCGAGTGTTAAAAACGAGAGTTTTTGAAGTTGCTTCAGGTCTGTGATTTCTGTCATCTGGTATTTCCGCTTTTGCGAAAATGGACCGCAGAAGCGGTTCCGCAAAAGCGGGTAAGGGAGCGCAAGAGCGATGTTGGTATGGGTTGTGAAGTTCCGCAGAAGCGGAACTTGGTCTACATTAGCAGGTTCGCAGTAGCAGACTTTTGGCCGCAGAAGCGGACTTGGGGATCCACAGAAGTGAGTTTCTTGTCTCATAAGCGGTCGTGGGGAAATTAAGTGAAAACCGCAGAAGTGGATATTTGGACGCGGAAGTGAAACCGCAGAAGCGGTTTTGAGAACCGCAAAAGCGGAAACTGGGCTGGTCATAAAGGATTTTATTGAAACATTTCATCCGCGAGGGTTATGTATTATCCTCCATTTTTTAGCGAGCTTTGAGAGCTTGGAGGCGATTTTGAAGAGGGATTCAAGGAGGAATTATTGGAGGTAAGATTCTTAAACCTAAAACTCATTTTTATTGAGAAATCTACGTAGAAATTCATGGAATTAAGCATAAAATGGATGAATTAGGGCTTGGGATTTTGAGAATTTAAATTGGGATTTGATGGGTCTTTTGAGCTCGGATTTGGGAGTTCTTGGTATGTATGGACTCGTGGAGAGACGAGGAATCCGGTGATGTGAATTTCGTAGTTTTTCAAGAAGTGGGCTCGGGGCTCGGGTTTTGCCAACTTCGAGATTTTTGGTTTTTTTTCCAGTTCTTTTGATAGGGTTATGTTTCTTTAGCCTATCGTAATGTATTCATTATGGTTTTGGCCAGATCCGACGCGCGAGGAGTTGGATTCGAGAGGAAAAGGCATAGCAGACTAGTCTTGTGGCCGGTTTGAGGTGAATAATAGATGTAGATGATGACCAGAGGGTTTGAAACCCCGGTATATCACACTGCGATGCTGTATTGAGGCGAGACACGTACTCTACAGTGAGTGCGGGGTTGTTTGTGGTCAGGGACTATGGCTTAGTCCGTCCAAAAGTGACGTTCATACTGTGTTATTGACTAGAAATTGATTGGTAAACATCTTGCTTGGATTGCTATGAGCATATTTGGGTTGTGTGCCGATTATTTGGATCCCTTAGGGATTATTATCACTATTTCTATGATGCTTAGTATGTTTTCATGATATCAGTCCCGAGTTAAACACTGCCTCGAAATGATTAGTAAATTTTTAAAGTTTTAAACACTTAAATCTATAATTCCTAATAATTGGAACTGAAGATGATAAGCTTGACTGTGCCTGTGTGGCTTACATGCATTTATCTGGACTGAGTGTGGATTGGGCTGCACGCCGCAGCGAATGCTACGATGATATTGCGCTTGAGCTGTAGGATCCCCTCCGGAGTCTGAACCCCCACAGTGAGCGCGGGTACCCAAATGGATCGGGCTGCGTGCCGAAACAGTCATGTGCATTGCATTGCATTCATACATTGATATCTATCTGTGTTACATGTCATTACCTGATGTTGTTCCATCGTTAAATGTGTAGAATTATTGGTTATAGCTTTGCATTGTTATATTTCGGGATTTCTTACTATCAGCCATTATATATGTCTATTACCACTGAGTTGGAAGTACTCACTTTACTCCCTGTACCACGTGTGCATATTCAGGTGTCCCGTGAGCATAGTCGAGCTATTTGCTGCTTTTAGAGTTTTTCAGGAGTTGTCGAGGTAGCTGCCTGACGTCCGCAGGACCCGACTCCTCCCCTATCTATTTTATCTTTCCGCATTTTAGATTATCAGTATTACTGAGGAATTATTACTCTGTGTTATTAGAGGCTCTAGACTCATGACCCCAGGTCTTTGGGAGATG
>MU668850.1:13174-23940 GCA_026770625.1 Nicotiana glauca
CCACCCCCATCCCATGTATTTACCTAAATTATATATATTTTTTAAAAACGTATTTTCTATTCCGTTATCGAATACTAAAACAATATTTTTTGAAATTTTTTTTCTCACAATTAAATATAAAAAATAAGTGATAAAACTACTAATTTTTTATGAAAACATCAAAACACATTTTCCTCCCACCAAACACACCCTCAATAAAACAAGACTAGGAAAATAATTCAGGAACCAAAAATATTTTCCTTTTCTTTTTTTGTTGCTGGTTCCTTAGGGGAGTGGTTGATGCAATTGCAACGAAATTGCAAAGAGTCCACCGAGTAAAACCCGAAGGAATCCCAAAAGCGGCTTTTTCGTCCTATTTTAAAAGCGAAACGTTCAATTAAGCACCCAAACTATCTCACAAACCACTGAAACACTGCCACGTAGCTTCCAATGAGCTGGCAGCATCACCCGCAGGTGAAGTAAAACAATAGGGTCAGATCTGGAAATACGAGATAAATTAAGGGGCCTTTAAGAGCAAAACTCGTGGTGCTATTTGAATCACATCCCATTTATGGTTCAAAAAATCCCCTCCTTTTTATAGTTTCTCTCTCCCTATACCGAATCCCTCTTTTTCTCTCTCTATATTTAGTCTCGCTTTCTTGGCGGCTGAAAAACTCTCTCCTCTCTCTCTAACCCGTTGTCTACGCTCTCTCTTCTAGGGTTTCTTTCTCTCTCCTCCCATAAACCCTTGCAAAATCTTCAGTGTTTCACTACTCCTCCTCCTCCTTTTGAGAGATCTATCTTTTTGTTATGGCTGCTGGTGCTCCTCCTGTTGATCGTATCCTTAGATTCTATGTTTACATATGACGATTCAATGTTTTTTCTGTTAAAATCGACCCAAATTTTGATTTTTACTTGTTTGTGAACGTATGAGTAGATTTATGTATGCATAAAGTTATGTTCTATGGGGTAGAATTTTTATCTGGGCGTTTATAGATCTGGATATCTGTTGCTGGTTCAAGTGTAGGCTGTTTAGAGTTATTTTTATAATAAAGGATGTTTTTTCAGCTGTTTTTTGATTTCGTATGCTTGGTTAATTCAGCTCATATATGTTGGGGAATTGAGTAGCTGATTTGGCGATTTATACGTTGATGTTTTCTTTTAAACAACAGCAGATATTTAGTTCGGTTTAAATTCTGTGCTAATTTTAGAACAAATACAACAGCTATGCCTCAGTCTCAGCTAATGAATACTCACCTACTATGTTATTCCCTATAAACTCGTCTCAGACCAATATTAAAAAATAAATTAATAATGAAAAAATTAAATTATCCAGGTGTTTTAGTAAATTTATTGCTTACATACTTTTAGTAAATTTATTGCTTACATAATTTTAGTAAATTTTGTTGTTTACATAATTTAAAATGACATATTGTTGATTCCAAATTTGATTAGTATTATTGGAACTTTGTCTTGGCTTTAGTTGTTAATGAACTCGTTTGATAAATTCTGTGGAGAAGTGGTATTCCTTTACGATTTACTGCTATAGAAGCTGTAGGTTTGCTGCAGAATTTGTCATTGGATTCTCAGAATAAGAATCTTGAAATTGCAGAGCCAAAAAAGAAGGTGATTTTCCTTTTAGGTTTATTTTTTCTATATGTTTTGTTTCAGTCAATTGGTCTGCAGTTCTTAATCTGAAATTTTGTTCCCTTTTCAGCCTTCTGTTGACGCAAAAAACGTGGGTAATGGACAGATCCAGTCTATGAATCGGTCTGTGACCCCTGTGTTACCGGAATTCATAGATCCAAGTTTTTGCTATCTTCCTAATGGTTATCCCTCTACTGCAGCATACTATTATGGTACTCCCTCTTATCCAATTTATGTGACCTACTTTATTAGTTCGTTTAGAAAAAGAATGACTACCTCCTAAATATGGAAACAATTTAACTTAAAACAATTTCACATATGTTATGGCATATTTAGGATTTACAGGTTTCAAAAGTTCTACAACCTCCACACAAACATTATGGCATGTTTAAGAACACAAGTCTCGAAAGTCTTTCTTTCTTTCTTTTAACTTTGTAACCATGCAAATGGTATGGCATCTTATAACCACACGTTACATGTTTCATGGTAACATTTTTTTTGTTCTGCTCTAGGATATGATGCTTCTGGTAATGAGTGGGAGGACTATTCAAGATATTTGAATCTGGATGGAGTTGAGATGCCCGTAAGTTATTCTGCTTGAATTCTTGCTACAACATTTAATGTGTTAATCTGTTTGCTGTATTAATTTTTGTGTCATGGAAATTCTTTGTTGCTGTCTATAGTTGCCTTTTAGTTTGAGCAAATATTGGTCTATGTTTGTGGATTTGAAATGAGTTAAAATGCAGGGAGTATATGGGGACAACGGGTCGCTTATCTATCATCATGGCTATGGTTATGCACCCTACAGTCCATATTCACCGGCTACTTCCCCCGCCCCAACTTTGGGGCATGATGGCCAGCTCTATGGATCACAGCAATACCACTATCCATATTTCCAGCCCCTCCCTCCAACCAGTAATTCATACACTACTCCAGTTGCCCTGCCAAAAGGTGAGATCGCCACCTCTGCTGCTGCTGCCGATCAAGCATCATTGTCTGTTGATTCTGCTAATGGAAATTCTAATGGCATTGCCAATGGTGGTGTAAAGGGAAATGCTGGACCCACGCCTGTGAGGCCTGCGTTCCAGAACCCATCCGTAAATGCTAATGGTTCTTATGGGCGGGGTGCCTTGTCTGGAGGAGCTGCTTCAGGTTATCAGGACCCTAGATTAAGTTTTGATGGTGTGCGATCTCCCATTCCATGGATAGATGGATCAATGTTCATTGACGGGCAAGCTAGGCCAGTGTCGAGCAATTCTTTTACACCATCTTTTTCAAATGGCAATGCTGTTCCATCATCAAAAAATCAGAATGTTCACCCGCATCTAATGGTAAGTTGTTTGAGAACGTGAATCTGTTTTTTTGTCTTCCACTCTCTCCTTATTAGAGACTTTAGAGTAGCTACTCCAGTATTCGGAGCCAAGCAGCTGTGTGTATGGGTTTTCTGCATATATTTTTTGGTCTCATTTTCTTGTTGACACTGACTCTCTGATGTTTCATTCTCAGGGTTTCCACCACCCAAGGACCTCGTCTGGCATGAACACAACAAATGGGTATATGAATAGGATGTACCCCAATAAGCTGTATGGGGGGCGGTATGGTAACACATTCGGGACTGGCATGGGCTTTGGATCCAATGGATATGATACTCGCACTACAGGTCGTGGGTGGATGACGGTTGACAACAGGTTCAAACCCAGGGGTAGAGGAAATAGTTTCTACGGTTACAGTAATGAGAACATGGATGGTTTAAATGAGCTCAACAGGGGACCTAGAGGTAAAGGTTCCAAGAATCAAAAGGGTTTTACACCAGCCGCGCTGGCAGTCAAGGGCCAGAACATTCCGCTCACTGTAACCAGTGATGCCGAGAAAGATAAACCCAGCCTGCTTCCTGACAGAGAACAATACAACTGTCCGGATTTTCCAGTGGCATATACTGATGCCAAGTTTTTTATAATCAAGTCTTACAGTGAGGATGATGTGCACAAAAGCATTAAATATAATGTTTGGGCTAGCACACCAAATGGTAACAAGAAGCTTGATTCTGCTTACCAGGAGGCTCAACAAAAGTCTGGCGGTTGCCCAGTTTTTCTTTTCTTCTCGGTGAGCTTTCTTAAGATACATTATTCTCTAGTCTTTTTTGATTTTGAGTCACATTCTCCTTGCTTTGATTGCTTAATTTTGGTCTTTTTGTCCAGGTAAATACAAGTGGTCAGTTTGTTGGTGTTGCAGAGATGGTAGGACCAGTTGATTTCAACAAGAGTGTGGAGTATTGGCAGCAAGACAAATGGATCGGTTGTTTTCCTGTCAAGTGGCACATCGTGAAGGATGTACCAAACAGCTTGTTGAAACACATCACGCTGGAGAACAACGAGAACAAGCCTGTTACCAACAGTAGAGATACGCAGGAGGTAAGCCACATGTTTTAATAATTATGAGCAGGATAGAAGGGTAGTGATTTTTGGGTGATCCTTTGTAATCTGTCCAGGCTCGTTTGACCTTCGTATAATTGTCAGTTACTCTATTTACCTACTGTTTCACCTATTCCAAAAGATGAGGGTTTTTACCAACAGTTTCATTGTTTTGTACAGGTTAAAATGGAGCAGGGCCTACAGGTGATTAAGATATTTAAGGATCATATTAGCAAACAGTGCATCCTTGATGATTTTGAGTTCTATGAGGATCGTCAGAAGAGAATTCAGGAAAAGAAGGCCAAGCAGCAGCTATTCCAGAAGCAGGTAGCTTATAATGTACTAAAGTTCTGCCTATTAAATGAATTTAAAAAAAAAGGAGGAACAAGATCAGGTGCTTTCAATACTGTATTTAGCAGTAGTTGATGTCTTCACCATAATAATCTTCGATATGGTTGTTTTCTTTGGTTGTCTCAGTCGCAGGCATGGGAAGGCAGAGCTGCTGAAGAGAAGAAGAAAGAAAATACGAAGTTGGAACCGAAGTCCCAGAAACCTTCAGAAGTTCCTGCTGGTTTGAACAAGGAAAGTTTACCCGCTGCTCCGACTAATGGGGAGGTCAAGCTTACAGAAAATGGATCACTTACAAAGGGAGATGATGTGAAGGGTGCTAAACCAGTCACTGTAGCCGAAAAGAAACCTGTAGCTAAAGGGATAGCAAATGGAGTTGCTAATGGATGCTAGCTTCACCTAATGAAGGGGAGGTCTGTGGTTAAAGCGGCCCTAAATTTGGAGGTTGTTGACTACATGATTTGCACGCCAGTGCTTGGTTAGATCTCATAACCATTGGACTGCCCCATTTGTCCTAGCTGCATTTGGAGTTGGTTCTTGCATTAAGAAATCCCCGGAGATAAAATCAATAGTGGCAAGGCTAGTTCAATCTGTTTCTAAGAGTTCAAGGAAGTATGGAAGCTCCATTTTTCCTCAGGTTTTAGCTTCTGACAGGTTTCATACCTAAGAGGTTTGGGTTTTTAGGATAATTTTTATTTAAATTTTGTTTTTGTCTTGTGGCTTATTTTTGTCAATTTTCCCCGATTTTAAAAAGTTATTTGGGTTTTAAAGGGTGGGGTTCTTGTTATTATTAGTTTGGCTCCCAATCCTATCTTGTAAATCTAGATCATTCTGTTGCGGCAGTTCAGCATTTCTTTTTTGTACTAATGAAAGAGCTAGTAGCGAGGTGGGAATGCATTGCAATATAGTTAATTCAAGAAGCATTTAGCAGCGATTTTCCCCAATTTTATGTCTTATTTTTTACGACAATTTGGTGTTTCATGTTTAGTGTAATTCAGAGCGACTCAATCGTTGCTGTTGCTCTCATTTAAATTCGCTTTGTCCAATTATCAGCCGTGGATAGTTGTCTGTCTTCCTTGAAGTTGAAGTAATATCTGGACATAAGAAATAAATGAAAAGGTCCAAATTTTATTTGTACTACCGTGATTGCTCAACTTCTTTCTTCCTTGTAGAGTTAATTCATACTCTTGCATTAGTTTTTGTATTAGTATTTGTTTGGTTTCAATAAGAAAAAGGTGAACTTTACGAGTCGAATTTCAAAATAAAATTATTTTCAGGTTGGTGCTTTATTAGGATTTAGGAGTTGAAGCTAAATTTGATATTTTTTCTTAACGATGGGTAAAGTTATTCATGTCCCTTTGTAAATTTGGACAAAATTGGGGACGAAAGGATGCATTGATTAGTTTCAGCACCTAGGGGCTAGGACACCAGACACTATACGATTTTTCAGGTCCCATTATCACGTTACTACTACTTGAAACTTTAATCCCTTGAAATATTTATAAATATCATGAATTATGCAATAATTATTTGGGTCAAGACATCAAGTAGGCTTAAAACAATCTTTTCAATGTGCTTCAAGTCCAAAGCTCCGTCGAAGATCGTTTAGTTGACAGATTAACTATATAGGAATTGTTAATGCGATGAATATTATAAGGCGTAATACCATAACTGTTATGTAAAGAGTGTCCCGTTTAAGGTATTCTTTTGCTTGTTTAGATGATCTCAGTTGTTGAAAAATACGACAATATTGACAAAGAACAAGAAGGAGAACAAAAACAATTTATCGAATCCAATATTGTGTCGTAATAAGCTACTGCTTTGACTAGGTGCAAATCGCTAAGATCGAGTGGCTGTACGTTTGGAGTTTACAAAAATATAATTGCCCAAAAATTAATTCAGAGGAACAAGAAAAATAAGAAGAGAAAAAGAGGATTGATTTTTTTTTTCCGTTTGTATCTCATATATATATATATATATATATATATATATATATATATATATATATATATATACACACACATACATATGTGAGATGTGTGTGTGTAAAAGGCCGATCAATTCTAACAAACATCCAACAGGGACAATTCTGGAATTAAGGCACATTTAATCTAGGGTGGGGGAGGATATATAGGCTGAAAAATATTAAAAATAATTTTATAAAACTAGATTTGGATTAAGCCTCACGTGTATCTCGCGTGCATGGTAGGAAAATCTATAAGGTATGCCTTCGGACCAATTTCTAGGAAAATCCATAAGGTTTGCCTTCGGACCTATTTCTAATGTGCACGAGCCTCTCTTTTACTAGCTCTTTTCAAGCCCAATATAAGACACTCATTATAAGGGGCCATTTGCATCTACCCAATTTTGAGATCACCATTGAAGTTATACCCACTTTGCACAAAAAATACAAGTCTACCTATTTTTGGATCAACTTCAATCTTCGAGTCTGAAGTTGAGGAAAAAACAAATTTAGTTTGAAGTGCAATGTACTTTAGGCCAATTAAGTCTAAAGCGGAAAAATTATACTTACGATGCACTTAACGCCAAACAGGTTTGAAGTGCAACCAATGTTTTCATGCACTTAAGACCAAAGGGACCTGAAGTGCAAATTCCCTGAAAACAGAAAGTTGTTATTCAAATTTTAACAATCCAACACATAATTTAATATCTAAATCTACTCTAAATAAGCTCAAATTTAAAATATAACCTCCAAGTATCATAATTAACAAACACCAACCATCAATTTATTAGATAACAACAAATCTATCAAATCTATTTTGCAAATTAAGAAGAATAAGAATAAGAAAAAACCCCAAGCAGTAGTAGAGAAAGGAGCACCATTGTAATGATCTGACCGGTCGTTCTGTGTATTTTATCTCTATTCCCCTATTTTATGCTCCACGTATGTGTATTTAGTGCTATATGACTTGCGAGGATTGTTGGTTTAGTTTCAGGAAGGTTTGGAGTGAATTGGAACACATAGTTCCATGATTGAAGGCTTAAATTGTAAGAGTTGACCAAGATTTAACTCGTATATAAATGACCCCGGAATGGTGTTTTGATGGTTCCAATAGGTTCGTATGATGATTTTGGTCCTAGGTGTATGTCCAGATTTGAATTTGGAGGTTCCTAGGTTCATTTAGTTCTATTTGGCAAAAGTTGGCAATTTGAAGGTTTATAAGTTTGTTTGGGAGTTATATTTATTGATACTGAGTTCATGTTATTGTTCCGGGAGTTGGAATAGGTTCGTTATATTATTTGGAACTTGTGCGCAAAATTTGAGGTCATTTCGAATTGATTAGACGTGGATCGGCATGAATTTTGAAAAGTTGGAAGTTAATTAGTTCCTTAGGCTTGAATCGAGGTAAAGTTTGTGATTTTGATATTATATTTTGTGATTTAAGGCCTTGGGTAGGTCCATGTTGTATTTTGGTATTGGTTGGTATGCTTGAACGGGGTCGGGGGTCTCGAGGGAATGGGGAGATTGACGAGGATACCACACACCACATTGGGGCGGATAGATGAAATGGAGGTTAGAATCCCGCATATATTGTGACAAGAATGTGCCACCAAAGCTAAAAGGTAAGTTCTACAAAGTGGTGGTTAGACCGATTATGCTGTATGGGGCTGAGTGTTGGCCAATCAAGAATTTTCATGTCCAGAAGATAAACGTAGCTGAAATAAGGATGTTGAGATAGATGTGCGGGCATTCTAGGTTAGATAAGGTTAAGAATGAGGATATTCGAGCGAAGGTGCGCGTGGCCTCCATGGAGAACAAGATGTGAGAAGCTAGACTTAGATGGATCGGGCATGAGAAAAGGAGAAACCTAGATTCCCCAGTTAGGAGGTGTGAACAGTTGATTTTGGCGAGTACGAAAGAGGTATAAGGAGGACTAAGAAGTATTAGGGAGAGGTGATTATGCAATATATGGCGCGACTTCAGCTCATCGAGGATTTGGCCCTTAATAGGAGGGTTTAGAGGTCGAAAATTAGGATAGAAGGATAGCAAGTAGTCGGGTATTTTACTGATCCTTACTAGGTTGTTTAGGCTAGTCTAGTAGTATCTTCTCGTTGTTCCTAGATTGATAATATTACGACTATTTCTTACTATCTTCCGCTTCAGTTTTCTAGTATTTTGTCGTGGTTATTAATTGGTGCTATTACTAGTACTATTGCTGTTCTCCATCTACTTTTTTTCTAGTTCTTACATTGTTGTTATCATTTTTTTTGGATATTATTACTATTATTTGATTGTTTATATTCATCCTCTCGAATCGACTTTCTTTCAGAAATAGCCTCTCTACCACCCCAGGGTAGGGGTAAGGTTTATACACCCTACCCTCCCTAGATCTCACTTGTGGGATTTTACTAAATTTTTTGTTGTTGAGTTATTTTTGGCTAGATCCAAACTGTTCGAAGGTCGATTCGCGTGGGAAGTGATTTTTAGAGTATTGATTTGGCTTGCTTGAAGTAAATATCTTATCTAAACATGGTTGGGGTACTAGTTGCCTGAGGTAGTAGTGTTGGCTATGTGCTATGGGTGACACACATATAAGGGGTTGAACCCATGTGTGTGCATCGGGGTATTATCCATGCTCGGAATAGTGATGAGGCTATAATATGCCTTGAATTTATTCTAAGCTTCATGCTATCATGTTTTTTATGTTGTAACACCTATGTGAGCTAAATGAATCATATTAGAGGTTATTTATTGGTTGATATCATGTTCAAACATGATAATTGTTATTTTTGTGTCGTAATCGCCTTATTTGAGCTATGGTAGTACATTTAGCACATACCTACACCTTAGAATATCACTTATATCAGTTCGTGAGTATGTAATTTGATATCCATTCTTCATGTACATGTATTCTTGTATATGCTTTTTGTGTGATAAGGACTGGGTTAATAACACGTGAGTGGTTCGTGCGCATCTGAGTTATGATAGCATGCGAGTGATCTGTATTGTTGTTATATATGGCACGTGATTTCCACATGCAACATGTGGATAAGGATCCATCCACATAGGGTCACCCTCTCATGTTTCTCTCTTGATAGTATACATGCCATATAGGAAAACTGATCAGTATTTGGTTATTGCATTTTTTCTCTACTTGTAATTTCCTTGGATGTATACATATTTTATTTGCATATCTTATCTATATGCTAGATCTTGAATGTATACATTTCGTTGTGTATATCTTCTATATATGCTATTTTATTTGATTTGTGAGAGCATGATGCATATTTTCTCTGTATGTCTACATGTGCATAGAGACTTGATAATAGATACGTATCTTCTCTATATGCTGGATTCTTAGTTGATGCATCGCTTGGCACATTATCTCTTGTGCTCCGAGGTGACTTTATCTATGTTTTGTGATTAGATGGTACTATTACTGTGTACTTCTGAAATCTATGAACATAGTAGGTTATTAGCGAGTTTCATTGATAATTCTTCGAGGTTAGTTATGATGTTTGATGCCTACATATGGTCGGTTGTACTCATACTATACTCTACACTTAATTGTGTAGATCTAGCTGTTGGAACTGTGAGCACGTAATTTTTGCCGACTAAAAATACTCCTACAAAATAAAAAAAAATATGGGTTTTAAAATTATTTTTATTTTTATAGAATTTTGTAGGAGTTTCTTGTTATTTGTTTGCATTTAGCTGCACCTTTGTGCACATTTAATATTTTAAAATCATGGAAAATATCCTAAAAAATGTTCAAATTTTCATGCATTGCATTTTAGGTTGTTATTTATATTTTTAAGTTTATGTCGTTAATTAATTGCATTATTAAATAAAATTACAAAAATATTGTTCATTTTTACATTTTTAACTCTTAGTGTTAAATTAGTAACTTTCTTTTGTTGATTTAAGATTAATTAATTATGTAAATAGTATAAATAAATAATTAGTTTAATTTTACAAATTAGATTGATTTAGGATTTAATCTAGGTTTTAGTTAATTTCATTAAGTTAAAAAAAAAAAGGAAAATTTGCTTGGTTCCGTTTCTGGGCAAAAAAAAAACTTCAGTGGCCCAATTTTCCTTTTAAGACTCATTTCAAAATCTGCCCAGCCCAAGTCAAAATCGGTCCAGCCCCATAATAACCCAAACGACCTTGTTTTCCCTCCCCCTAAATCCTAGTTGTTGATCTATCTTGATCCAATGGTTGGGAACTAATTTAACCCTAACCTTATAACTGTCCTAAACTGACCCCCATACCTCCCAAGAAACCCCTCACTATCGTCTTTCTCCTCTCTCTAACCTCCACCGAAAATCGCCCACGGCAGCGGCTGATCACGCCCAAAGTATATCCTCTAAATAGGATTCTGCGGACGTTGCAAATAAAACCCAAGTATTAAGCTC
>MU668854.1:3065-22684 GCA_026770625.1 Nicotiana glauca
TAAAATTATTAACACTAGTTAAACTATCAGCTATAACCAAACCAGCTACTCAACTATAGTTAATAAGTCAATGCTAAAACCAATTGCTTACAATCAAACAGTCCTTAAAATAAAATTAACTGGATGAAATTAAATCTAAAATTAATCATGGAACAACTAATTGAACCAACCACAAAATCAAACTGGGCAGAATTAAATCACACATGACAATTAGAACAATATCAATTAACATGAAGAAATTCATTCAAAGCTTGAACTAAAACCCTATTATCACTGAACATGCTCGAATGACAAAGGCTAAAACACAGCTAAATTAACAAATTGCTATTGACTAACTAAGGAAGAATCAAAGAAAAAGTTTAATTATCAAACCTAAAACACTTAATTACTGCTAAGAAATAAAAGTACCAGTGAACAAAAAGGAAAACCAGAAACAACAATAATAAATTTTATTTAGGCTAATTAAAGAAGTAGTAGGAACTCACCTACGCAAATCTGGAATGGAGATTGAAAGCTCGATTTGAGTCTCGGAACAATGTTAAGCATTTGTTCTTCTCAAAGAACAAACGAAACATTGTTTCGTGACTCAAATCCTATACTGGACTTCAAGCAACCGGGCAAAAATCGAACAAAATAGGCATCTAGGGTTCTGCCGGTTTGTAATTTAAAATTCGAGCCATTTTAACGATGTTTTAAAGGAATCTGATTGGATATTGGGGATAAGGGAGGTCGAGGAAGGCTGTGGTGTTATATTAAGGTTGTTTGGAGCCGGCGCCGCCGTGCACGGTGGTGGCGGCGCCTAGGGTTTGGTAGATTTGGGGAGATTGGGTAGGATTTGGGACAAACCAAGGGCGGATTCGGGGAGAGGGGAGTGAGGAGAACAACTAGTGAAAATTTTAAGCGATTTGGACATTGGCCGCCAGCGGCGGCGATTTCCGGCCGACGGCGTTAGGGCGGAGGGTGGTGGTGTTATATCGGTGATACAAAGGGGTGTACGAGGATGAGGGATTATGTCTTTAGGGTTTGGGATTTTTAGGACAATTATATTAATAATCAAGGAGTGGATTCGGGCCGTTGGATTAGGGAGATGAACGGTCAAGATTACTGGGTGCCGAAACGACTGTTTGGACCGGGTTTGGGATGTGGGTCTTGGGCTAAACAAATGGATCTGGGAGGGTTTTAGTTTGGGCTAGGCCGATTTTGGCCCAATTTTGGTCTTTTTATTAAGACTCACTTTCTTTTATTTACATTGTTCCTTTTTTATTTTTGTTTGTTTTTATTTTTGTATTTTGTATTTTTTTCAGATTTCATAAAAAATGCAAAATTAAAATAAAAACCTAGTTTATTTCAAAGTTAAGCTAATTAATTCCTAAAATTGTTTAAAATATATTTCGTGACAAATTCAAAAATTAACAATTAAAAAATGCAGAAGTAGACTATTTTTGTTATTTTTCATATTTTGTTCTAAAAATAACTTAACCACTAATTAATCCTAAAATATGAAATTAGATCCTAAATACAAATGCATATTTTTATATTTTCATATGAATAAAAATGCACACATAAAATGCAACCAATTAACACAAAATTCAACAAAATTCACAAAAATTGTAAAATAATAAGGAAATCATTTTATTGGGAATTTTGGGAATAATTTGCTTAGGGAAAAAATCACGTGCTCACAGTGACATTCAATTATTTAATCAGATAATAAATATTTGATTTTATTCGGTTGAATATTTCAATGATTCGCAGGCAAAACTATAGCACTTTGGTACAAACTAGAATATGTTGAGCTTTGTGGTAAGTTTACTCATTCATATAATATTTATTTATTTTACGAATTAAAATTAGAATCCATAGCTCATTATTCACTTTTTAATATTCTTGTGAAGGGTAAAAGGACATCAACGTACAATCCCTATTAGCGTCTATCTATCTGTTCTAATTTACACCGTACCAAAAGATCCCTAAACCCTCATCTCTCAAAATTAAATTCTCTTCCAATTCTCTCAAAGATAAGCCTCAACCTAATTCTTCATCTCCGTTGGCAGCAATTGGTGATATCATCCGGCAGAGTAAGTTTATTTTTTCTCTGTTTTCTGAAGTTTCTTTCTTCTTATTCGCTTAAAACCAGAATCTCTTTCTTCTGTTTCTTTCTAGTCGAAAGGTTCACTGTTGGGCTGCTTAGAATGCTAATTGTTATGGTGAATATTGGTTTGGTGTTTAATATTGATAGTTGTTATTTAGGAGCAAAAAGTGGGATTTTGTGTATCGGGGTTTTTATGGAATATGGCCTCTTCCAGTATGAAAGATGTACTGTCTGTTTAATGTGATTTTGTTTTATCACTTAGTGTGTATTGTTGGAGTCCTCAAAAGAATTAAAATTAGATCAACTCCCTTGCTTGTCATGTGACTCACTAGAAATTGATTTAGAAAAATGCATCTTTGTATGAAATGCATTTTCAGCACCACTTTCTTCTCATTTATTCAACCTGTCTTCATGAGATTGCAAAGAGCCAAGTAATTCATCAGTTGTCAGTTCACTCAAGTCTTTAGATTTTTCTATGGCAGCCACCACGTGATCATATTTCTCAAGAATATTGAAGTTACATTGCAAAATAAGGCTTTCATAAGTGAGAGATGAATAGAGTCTTCGTCTTTATGATATTTGCATCAGACTCAACTCTTCCAATAGCAGCACATCTAGAAAACTCCTCCGTCCAAATGAAAATGTGAATAGTATAAAGCTTTTTTTAACAACACATAATAGAAATATAAGCTATCACAATGTTGAATTTCTTTAACAGTTTCTTATATCTTAAAGAGAAATGTGCAATTTCCCCATTCGGATATTGAGATCTGCTATCCAAATAGGAATGCCAAAACCTCTGGCACCAAAGGAGTTATGTATATTTGTGTATCTGTTTATAGGTGTAGAATATACTCTGCTATATCATTTTGCATTTAAATTCACCTTCTGTAGTCTTGGTTCATTTTCTTTTCCCTATTCTTTCTACAATTCTTATTTCCCTTGTTTTAATTATTAATTCGAAGGTGATTTTAGTAGCAATTGCTACGGATTCTTTTATCCAGTACATAATACCTTCCAGTTTTTCATTATCACAAATATCTTATTGTAAGAATTAGTAATGTGATTATGGATTGCTTTCAAATTATGTATTCGGAAAATGTTTCTTTGGATTTATTCTCTATCTTTTGTAAAAGTTGCTATCTGATTCAAGATACATAAGTGAATTAGCCTCTAAATTGTATAATCATGGTTAAGTGATCTTTCTTTTTTAAGCATCTTGATCTTATTTTATTTTTCTTTATAGGAAATTTTGAAATGGACAAGACTTGGATGCGCTGTAACGATAGATTGAGCGATGTATATTTAAAAGGAGTTGAGGATTTTCTTCAATTTGTTTTTAAGCACACAGAACCAGAAGGTGAAATTCCTTGCCCTGGTAAAAAATGCAACAATATTTTTCACAAAACTAGAGACGAAGTAAAGGAAAATTTAATAATTTTTGGGATAGTCAAGGGTACACTCGTTGGCTTTTTCATGGAGAATTTGCACCCAAGGAGCAAATCACTAACAATAATGAAATAAGACAAGATGAAGTAAGAAAAGAGCAAGGTGATGATATATTTGAAATGATTTATGATGCTAGTGGCCCTGATATCAATTCTGGTGGGATTGATCCTTCTGAACCAGCTTCGGAATTTTCCAAATTACTGGAGGATGCTGCACAACAACTTTATCCTGGTTGCGAGAAATTCTCCAAGTTGTCTCTGATTGTGGAGCTGTTCCAAATTAAGTGCCTTTATGGATTGAGTGATAAAGCAACTGACTGCACAATGAAGTTAATTAAACGAGCACTTTCTTCTGGTAAAACTTTACCCGAATCATTCTATGGAGCAAAAAAAGTGATTCGAAATTTAGGTCTTCGTTATGAAAAAATACATGCTTGTGAAAATGATTGTATGCTGTTTTGGAAACATAATGCAAAAGCTGAATCTTGCTTGGTTTGTGGCGAGTCTAGGTGGAAATCAAGGGAAAGTCAAAAAGCTTATGGGGCTACTACAGAAAAAAGTGGGAGCAAAATTCCTCGAAAAGTTTTACGTTACTTTCCATTGAAACCAAGATTGCAAAGGTTGTTTACGTCATCAGAAATAGCTTCAGACATGACATGGCATCGTTATCAACGTTTGAAATATGGGGTTCTTAGACATCCAGCCGACTCAGATGCATGGAAACATTTTGATACATCTAACCCGGGCTTTGCCAGAGATCCTCATAATGTTAGACTTGGATTAACATCTGATGGGATAAATCCTTTCGGCAATTTAAGTGTTTCTCATAGCACTTGGCCAATAATTATTACTGTGTATAACCTACCCCCTTGGATGTGCATGAAGCAACCATATTGCTTCTTGTCTTTGTTGATACCTGGCCCTAAAACTCCTGGAAATGATATTGATATGTACTTAGAACCTTTGGTGGATGAGTTGCAAGAATTGTGGTATAATGGAGTCGATACATATGATGCTTCGAGAAAGGAGAACTTTTGTATGCGGGCAGCACTCTTATGGAATATAAATGATTTTCTAGCTTATGCCTACTTGTCTGGATGGAGCACAAAGGGAGCTTTGGCTTGCCCTTCATTCAACAAAGATACTCCGTCTACTCGATTAAAGTATGGTCGTAAGTTCTCTTACATAGGTGCTCGTAGGTATTTATCGCTCAATCATAGGTGGCGGGGAAATAAACGTGATTTTAATAGGGAAGTAGAAAGAAGACCTGGTCCAAAAATTCTCTCTGGTGATGATATTTTAAACCAGTTGGATAGCTTGGAAGACATTAAATTTGGTAAAACCCAAAAGAGAAAAAGATACGGAAAAAGCAAAGGCATTTATAATTGGAGGAAGAAAAACATCTTTTTCAAACTTCCTTATTGGAAAAATAATCTAATACGTCACAATTTAGACGTCATGCATATTGAAAAAAATGTGTGTGACAATATTATTGGGACGTTATTAGATATGGAAGGAAAAACGAAAGATAATTTGAATGCTCGTCATGATTTGAAGGAAATGGGTATAAGAAAAGATTTGCATCCAACTCAAAAAGATGGAAAGTGGTATTATCCAGCTGCATGCTATAGTTTATCACCAAATGAGAAGTCTAAAGTATGCAAGTTCTTGAAAACTATTAAGGTTCCAGATGGATATTCTTTCAATTTATCACGGTGTGTAAAGTTAGAGGATCGTAAAATTTATGGACTGAAGAGTCATGACTTTCATATTCTTTTGGAACAACTGCTTCCTTTTTCAATCCACGGGATCCTACCAAACCATGTCTATCTGCTATTATAGAGCTAAGCATTTTCTTCAGAGAGTTATGTTCAAAAAATGTACGAGTTGATGTGTTAGATCGGCTTGCAACTCAAATTCCAATTACGTTGAGCAAAATAGAAAAAATATTTTTGCCAACATTCTTTGATATTATGGTGCACTTGGTCATTCATCTTCCACAAGAGGCCAAGATTGCTGGACCTGTACAATACAGATGGATGTACCCAATAGAGCGGTATGTTTTTCTATTTCATAATTTCAGTTTTATTTGTTGTGGCTTGTTAGTTTATCATGTTAAGAGCTTAACTTAATTTATCATGCTAAGAGTTTAAGTGCTTACTGCCAACCAAGCAAAGAAACAGATGTTCCTAATTCCTAGGTCCTCTAGGAATCCAACCAACACATGCTGGAACCTAACTCCTCTTTCACCAACAACATAGGGTAGTATAACTTTACTGAAAAGCCACCATCATTTGCCTCTCACCTCCACGATCTTAGTCAGTGAGCATAGTATTCTGTTTGTAGAGCATTTCCATGAACTTTCGGAATTTGTCCACCTCCCAACCTTGTTAATTAATTCTTTCTTTTCTCTTGGAAAAATGAAATTAAAATACCAATGTATAAGCTTCTTATACTAAGAGTTTAACTAGTTCTTATATCATGCAGATTCTTGCGCAAATTGAAATGTTATGTTCGTAATAGATGTCGACCTGAAGGATCTATTGCAGAAGGGTATATTGTTGAAGAAAGTTTAATATTTTGTTCAAGGTATTTACATGGAAGTGGGAGATGGTTTAATCCAGTGGACAAAAATTATGAAGGTGATCATGCTGAGTCATGCAATGGATTATCAATATTTGAGCAGAAAGGTTGCCCTTTATTAAGCGATACATTTAGAACTCTTAAAGATGTTGAACGAAAACAAGCTCATCTTTACGTTTTGAGAAATTGTGAAGAAGTTCAACCATTTCTACGGTATTGTTTTTCTTTATGCTACTGTTTCTACCGTAACATCCAAGTATTTATAAGAGTTTGAGTTAGAAGTGTTCGACCATAAAGGTTCTTTTTGGAATTGTCCAGTGAAGATAAGCTCATGATTTCTTGTTTATGATCTTTGTTTAAATCTCATCAAGTAAATATTTTCGATTCATATTGGTTACGACTCTTTTTGATGATTTTTTGTGGCTATAATCATCTTGGTAAAAATGCCTTAGTAAGAACTTTATTAGTTGATGAATCTACTGTATCGTGCACATTAGATATGTAGCATGTATTTTCTAATTTTCATTTAAAAAGTTTCCTTTGGGTCTGTATTGTAAATAATCAAATCATCACCTAAAAGAAAATGTCAAATTCTTCTCGTGCTTCGTTTTTTTTCCCGAAACTTTCCTAAAAATAAATGTTGATACACCATTTGGTGTCTTTCGTATTTTTTCTTTTCGTTATCCCTAGACTTCTATTACTACTTATTATTGTCTTTTATTTTCGATTTTTTGATTGATTATCTATTACTAGTTTTGTATTTTGCCTTCGGTTGTCCAATCAGTTTGCTTGTTATTGTCCCCCCTCCCTCAGCGGAGGGTCTACCAGAAACATCCTATTTGCCTTCTTAAAGGCATGTGTAAGGTCAGCGTATATTCTACCCTCCCAGACTCCACTTGTGGGATTACACTGGGCATATTGTTGTTGTTGTTATTGTTTCTTTATGGTATTATATATTGTTAATTTAATTTTGTTAGCCCTTTCTCATTATTATGGTTATTTTAAACAGTGAGTACGAGCAGAACAATCGGAACATGAACTTCGATGATTGGTTTTTCCATCGAGTAAGTTTTCACTGTATTTTTAATGTTATTTATAATATTTCTTTAGCATCATTATTTTATTATTTATTTTTATGTAGATCATGCAAATGCGCAAGGAAAAAAAATTCACATGCAAGTCGCGGGTTGTATTCTTTGGCTAGAGGTCCTTTTGATGGAGTCCAAAGATTCAAAGGGTACGAAATAAATGATTTTAGATTTCATACTAAACAATTGGAAGGAAATAGAGTAAAGCAAAATAGTGGTGTTTTAGTACGAGGAATAATGAATGGTCAAAATATAGATTATTATGGTGTTCTGACTGAAATAGTAGAACTTCAATACCTCGAAGGCAAACGAATTGTTTTATTTAACTGTGATTGGATGGATGTTGATCACATTGGGAAAGGAGTGAAGATAGATAAACATGGCGTTGTTAGTGTTAATACTAACCGAAAGCTAGCAACAAATGAACCATTTGTACTTGCATCTCAAATAGAACAAGTTTTTTATGTCAAGGATAATCTTCATCCGAATTGGTCCATTGTCTTGAATGGTGTCAACCAAAAGCACCAACATAACCCATAACATCATTCAAACTTGTTCCAATCATCAAAACACATCAAACAACGCTAAAACCATCAATTCACATCGGATTCAAGCCTAAGTTTCTTCAAAACTTCCGAAATGCGCATTCGATCAAAAACCCAATCAAACGATGTCCGAATGACCTGAAAATTTGCACACATATCCAAAATCACCCAACGAAGCTATTGAAACTCTCGGAACTCCATTCCGACCCTTGGATCAAAATCTCACCGATCAACCAGAATTCGCCAAAATTCAAACTTCGCCAATTCAAGCGTAATTCTCCACCGGACCTCCAAAATCAATTCCGATCACGCTCCTAAGTCACAAATCATCCCCCGAAGCTAACCGAATCATCGGAAATCACATCCGAGCCCTCTAACTCAATAGTCAACTTTTGGTTGACTTTTCCAATTTAAGCTTTCCTTAAAGAGACTAAGTGTCTTATTTCTTATCAAAACCAATCCAAATTAATTATAACAGACCACCTACCGATAACGAAATGTGAAGAAGCATGAAATGGGGGAAACAGAGCAATAACACATGAGACGACGGGTCGGGTCGTCACATCCTCCCCAACTTAAACAAACGCTTGTCCTCGAGCGTACCTAGAGTTGTACTAGAAGCCAACCAATAGCTGAATGATCTTACCAAGCATATACCCGGAGTGATCCCACGTCACCCTATCTTACATAGGTCCGATAATACAACACAACTGAAATTTCACAGCCCATCTAGACCATAAACCGTAGAACCACGTTGCACTTCCGAAATCATACCCAGAATAAACTCGAACCAGCTGTAATAACCCACATCTGCAACCTCAGGTGAAATCATACAATATATCACACAATCCAACACTCGAAATGATAGTCACTATTCACAGCAGTTGCCCACAATACTTAATTACCGATAGGAACCTCTTATTAGTTAAAGTCTTATTCCAACACTTTCATATACTGCCAACGATAAATAAAATACGAGATAAACCATAACCACTTCTCAGACCAATCATCCATGAAGGCATTTCTTTCCTTTTGACTAATACCACAGTAGATTCCGAGCTGGACCTCGATATTATCCTTTCAACAAGTTGAGATCAAATCCGATCGTATACATTAATGATTTCAACGATCTCTTCTGACCAAACAAACCACTCTGGTGATATGACACCTCATCATAGGCCTAAGCCACAACTTGCATAATCCACGCACCAATGATGGGCAGTCTGAACATACTCAAATCATGACAAATGACTTAAACAAAAGAGCTGTAACTCAGACTCCTCAGTACCATCACAATACAAGGATGAGACCCCGTCTCACATCATAGAAATATAGTACCTGGATCCTCCTCGAAAGGTCATAACTTCACATGGCCTCGCCACAACGCGCGATCCTATCCAAACACTGTTACACATGAAGCACCTCAAGTCACCATGCTTAAAATAGATAGCCACACACAGATTGATGTCTGAAACCAAGCAATCCATCACATCCACAGTGAAGCAAGTAATATACACCATTCAATCCTGAAAGGACAGAACAGATGTGCCATTTGCCGAGCAACACCCAATACGGACTTTCCTTAGAAACCAGGAAGCAAGGCATACAAAGTAACATATGGAAAACTATTCTCAACATCACACCGTTGCGGCGTGCAACCCAATCCAGATAACATACCCGTGGCGGCGTGCCACCCGATCCACACAAATATCTCACTTAGGAGGTGCACATCGAGCCATATTTGCTCATTATAACAAAATACCGAGTATCGGTCGTAATCATACTGAGTGCATAATGATATCTACATATAGCGTTGAAGTTACAAAACTCAAACACAACTGAGGTCCCCTCCTCAACTTCCACTATGAATCTTGATAGCACCGCACTATATGTGCCCACAGTCCGAAAATCATAACGCCTCACAGCACAAAAAAGGCATCTCACAGATCTCCCCAGATCACTAGCAGGTTCAATAACGATCGAATCAGCCTATCCTTCATCAATACAATTTGGGGCCACCCAAGCATACTCAAGCGAAACACGTATCCAATCAGCTTACCAACAAACTCATTACCAAGAAGCCTGAAGGTGCTCCTTCCACTACTATAAATCATGTCGGAGCCGTACGATACGATGCCCGACACCAAATCAATACTGAAATCCACAATCTCGCCAGGCGACATGCCCGGCCACAAGGAACGCATCCGAAAAAGTCCCTCAATACCGGAACTGAATCAATGGTAGAAATCTCTATACTGACATCCGTCACAAAGGCCTAATTAAGGAAAGCAATCCTTCCCAGCCATCTACTGGTCTTTGGAACACAACCATTCTGCTAGAACATAGTCCGATGCACCTCTCTACGCAACCTGTGGCATTTTCTGACATAACCCATAGCACAATAGTCTAGAATAACCCAATACTGAGACAATCAGTCTACACCCCGATATCATGTTCAAAATCTAATATACCAAGCAAAGAAATATCCACTCGGGTCTCCAAATCCTAATAGCCGCTAACAGTACTAATACACAAGATCCACAACCGCTGCACAGTCCGAACCTGAGAACTCCCAGTCTCCAGCTCCATATAGCACACAAATCACTATACCTGATCCCAAATTCCGCAGTATAAATACATATCACACCTCGAGTACCCAATCATTCCACGAAAGATATTCTAAAATTCCCCTGTGCCATCAAGCAAACTCAGATATCAGCAGTT
The DNA here is from genome assembly GCA_026770625.1 of Nicotiana glauca. Lineage (NCBI taxonomy): Eukaryota > Viridiplantae > Streptophyta > Magnoliopsida > Solanales > Solanaceae > Nicotiana > Nicotiana glauca. Next base: position 13,546 of record MU668854.1, read on the forward strand.
GATCTAGCAATAAAGTGCCACAATACTACCGAAGTATCACCAGTTTTATCACATTACCCTTCTTTCGAGACATATACTCTCGTCAAATCACTTCCAATTAGTAGTACCATTTCCTTGATTACTTGAGGCTACCCGTTGCCTAAGAATTTTATGAACTTCTTTTCAGAACTGAACTGTAACTCATCTAGCCAAGACCTTCCGTCAATCCTATCTAGAAGAAGAATCATTACATATTCCATGCTTCACTTACCCATAGAAAATATACTCATCTTCAAACCACGGTAAAACCCAATAAGAACATCTCTGCCAACTCCATTTGTACAAGCTAAGCTGCCAGGACTGAATCCTTCTGTCTAAACCAAGCTGAGCAAGCCGTCAAAACCCAAGAGCATTGCTGCAAAATGCCTGTAAAAGCTCATTACCTCGAACACATACAAAGAATTAATCATCCCCTCACCATGCCGATTCGGCCTATTATCAAGCTATTCCGTCTATCAAATTTCTCTTTTTGTTCATCATCCACTTGATATTTATCCCTCGCTGTAGCATCACAATGCCTCAATCCAGGCTTACCACATGAGACTCGCACATAAGACCACACTGTCTAAGACCCATGGCCACTGGATACTCTCTCAATCATTCCCAGAAAATACTACATTCCAGAGTACTTTACCCTGAAGAACTTCCTGCGAATCTGAAATTCGTTACCATTACTTTCCAGATACTGATACATAGAATCCCATAATTAACATAAAATACCACAAGTCTTGATCTTTTCTAACGAAAACACAGTCCCTAGACACATACCCAACCTTAAGACACCTGATTATTACATGCCAAATATTGGACACAATAAAACCATTCTCGAGAGTCATTCACTCTTACACAACTGCAAATTATCTGACTTAACGAACAGAACCACTCGTGCCTTATTAGCATTCTGACACCGTAGGATATGATCTCATTCCAATACAAACGACCATCTTCCTTCTATATACACTAAGCATTATTTATCAACAACATCTCAAGATATCCTATTATTTCCTCACATCTACGAAGCACCATGCAACCTTTATCAAAGTTTTGCTTCACTCGTGCCATCCTTGGCTCATTTTCTGCAACCAGGACTGATCCGCCAGCATACCTCAAAATGGAAACAACATAGCACATAACCGTGCGATCAGCTAATCAATAGCAACCTCCCCAACTTGGCTCGAAGCTATCTATCAGGACACATTTAATAACCCATAATACTTTTACTCTAATGATGCCATAATATTATAGTGAGATTCAAATCATCTACTAGTTTATGAAAACACAGATCCTCGGGTACTGAAATCCTTTACAAACCTCGCACTCATCCCCACATAAGTTGAGTCCACTCTCTTGAGCGACCCGAATTTATCAAATTTCAACACGTACTCTTCCATTACACATGAGATTTTCTAACAATATACATAAGAATCGTACCACTTAAGAGCACTCCGCAGGAGATAACCCACCTACTTCGCCTCAGTTTAGTATCTCAGCACACCTTCCACCATCATACACATAACACAACCATTTAGTCTTCCTGAGTCTGAACTCATACCGCCACACGTAATGTACTTTACTTCCCAACTAGGAGACACGAAAATATTCTTCACGCGCCCATAACTCGGGGCTACACAACAGATCACAATAGGAATCGAACACTTACCAGCTCATCTATCATTCAGCAGACTCCTTCGTCACTACAAGATCACATAGATACATCTCGCAGTACCAACATACTCATCACATGGGTTGCCATTCCGGCTAAGAGGGGCAATACCGAACATACAATTTTAAAACACTTGTTCACACAATCAGTACCTCGGTGTTCAAGCCATAGGCAAAGATCCGGCCTCAAGTCCTCAAGACTAGCCCAATATCAAACCCACAGGATCACATCTCGCCCCTTGATCGGGGAATCACAAGCCATCAAGGCACATACAATATTGAGCGCTCATGTGCACATACAGACGTGTGGAAGGAATTTCAAGAGTTATATCTCAAGATGAATCAAGTACGTACGATAAGAATTCCAAGAAAGTGAAGTTTTCCTAAAGGTTCTGCAACCTCTCGAGGATAAATACAGACGTCTCCGTACTGATCCGCGAGACTCTACTAAACCTGCTCATGACTCGTGAGACCTAGTAACCTAGGCTCTGATACCAACTTGTCACGACCCAAACCCACACTGGTCGTGATGGCGCCTCTCGTGAAGACAAGGCCGACCAACTAACCCAATTCACCTCCTTTTAGAATTATTTAAACATAAATAAATAGAATGATACAACTTATCAGTAATAATAATCAGGATTACAACCCCACACAATCCGATCGGGGTGTCACAAGTCACGAGCATCTAAAGAAGCCTGAACACAACTACAGAGTCTGTAATTTACATGGATCAAATTTAAAATCAAAGAAGGGAAAAATCAGGTGCCGCGGACGCTGGCCTTCACCTTACTCCGCTACAATAGTGATACCTTCAATCAGCTCAAAATCCGCTACCGGGTGAACAATACCTGCAACTGCACGCGAGGTGCAGGGAGTAAAGTGAGTACTCCAACTCAATGAGTAATAAGAGTAAATAATAACTGAGCGGTGAGAAAACACGTAAAGCACTCCATCATGCTATATAGGACAGTACGACCCTTGAGAAAACAGTAATTCCGTAAAAATCCTTTAGAAAATATCTGGCTCAGTTAAAAATCTCGTTTGAAAATATCCTTTTCCCAACAGTCAAGCAATTGAATGCATAATCAGATAGTGCAATTCCACACATAAGTTAGCCCCTCGGTCACAGCACTCCATTACAAATAACACCAAGGTATCTAGTAACAGTGCAAGAAATAGCATGAAAGCCAATGATATGAAAGTGCTGAATGTCATGCCACGTAGCATAAACAGGAACCAATGCATGAATGCAATGCAATGCACATGACCGCTGCGGTGCGCAACCCGATTCATTTGGGTACCGGCGCTCACTGTGGGGGTTCAGACGGAGGGGCTCCTACAGCCCAAGCGCAATATCAATATCACATCGCTGCGGCGCGTAGCACGATCCATCCTCATTCCAGGAATGCACATATAACACTACTGCGGTGCGCAGCCTGATCCATGCTCAATCCAGAAATGCACATAAGCCACTAGGGCAATATTTAAATAACAGTTCTCAGTTCAAGATGTCAGTAAGATATCATTTAAGTTTTCAAATCATAAAAAATGGACGAATTTGCAAAACAGCATTAAAACCCTAGACCGAGATCAAATAGTATGCAAAAATAATGCAAAAATAGTGATATCAATCCCTGAAGGATTCACATAGTTGGCACGGAGCCCAAACATGGAAATCAGCCCAATTTATGATGATAACAAGTAGTTTTAGTCAAATACGCGGTAAAAATCAATAACCGGGATGGACCAAGTCACAATCCCCAATGGTGCTCTACCCCACGCTCATATCCGACGTGCAAGTCACCTCAATACAACACTATGATGTGCAAATCCGGGGTTTCAAACCCTCAAGATATCATTTACAAGTATTACTCACCTCGAACCGGTGAAATCTCTAGCTCGCGACACCTTTGCCCCATGAATCAGCCTCCACACGCGTCGAATCTAACCAAAATCAGAGCGAATACATTATAATATGCCAAGGGAACAATACCCAATCGAAAACAATCGAGAAATAGCAAAAAACTCGAAACTAGCAAAACCCGACCCCCGGGCCAGCTTCTCGAAAAATTACAAAATTCACATCACCGGATTCCTCGTCTCGCCACGAGCCCGTACATATAAAATTTACCAAAATCGGAGTCCAAATGTTCCCTCAACACCCAAATTTTTATTTCAAAAACCCAAGCCCTAGTTCTTCACTTTTTAACCAATTTCCATGAATTTAAATGTTGAAATCATAATTAGATGATGTTTCTAGGCCATGGGACTTACCTCCAATCATTCCTCCTTGAATCCCTCTTCAAAATCGCCTCAAAGCTCTCAAAGCTTGCTAAAAAAATGGTGAAAAATGAACCCAAGTCGTGGATGAAATGTTCTTAAAACATTCTGCCCAGGTGACATTTCTTCTATGCGAACGCAACGTCCCTCTTGCGTTCGCGATGTACAAAAATTCCACTGACCAATTTTACCCTTCGCGAATGCGGTGGCTTACCCGCGAATGCGATGCTTTAGCTGCTACTACTACGCGAACGCGAGTCTTATGACGCGTACGTGAAGAACAAATATTACGGAACCTCAATTCCTCTTATGCGAATGCGACACCCGTCACGCGAACCTGATGCATACTCCCAGGGCCCTTCGCGAACGCGATGCTCTATACGCGAATGCAAAGCACAAAGACTCAAGGACCCAACTCTCTTCTACGCGAATGCGTGCTTCTCACCGCGAATGCGATGCTTCAGGACTTTCCCTTACGCGAACGCGGACCTTCCTTCGCAAACGCGAAGGCCAAATCTGGCCTGCACCTACTGCTGCATTTTCTACAATATTTTCCAACTCTAAACTCCCCATTAGCCATCCGAAATCATCCCGAGGCCCCCGGGACCTTAACCAAAAGCACCAACATAACCCATAACATCATTCAAACTTGTTCCAATCATCAAAACACATCAAACAACTCTAAAACCATCAATTCACATCGGATTCAAGCCTAAGTTTCTTCAAAACTTCCGAAATGCGCATTCGATTAAAAACCCAACCAAACGATGTCCGAATGACCTGAAAATTTGCACACATATCCAAAATCACCCAACAAAGCTACTACAACTCTTGGAACTCCATTCCGACCCTTGGATCAAAATCTCACCTATCAACCAGAATTCGCCAAAATTCAAACTTCGCCAATTCAAGCCTAATTCTCCAGCGGACCTCCAAAATCAATTCCAATCACGCTCCTAAGTCACAAATCATCCCCTGAAGCTAATCGAATCACCAGAAATCACATCCGAGCCCTCTAACTCAATAGTCAACTTTCAGTTGACTTTTCCAACTTAAGCTTTCTTTAAAGAGACTAAGTGTCTCATTTCTTATGAAAACCAATCCAAATCAATTCTAACACACCACTACCGATAACAAAACATGAAGAAGCATGAAATGGGGGAAACAGAGCAATAACACATGAGACGACGGGTCGGGTCGTCACAAATAGTCATTCTATTTATTTTAGGTGTGGTGCTGTCAGTGAAGAAACTTTTCAGCAAGATGCTCAAGATTTCCCATGTACATTTGAGGAAGATGAAGACTTTATAAATTGGAGAAGAAATGATATCGATGTTATCAGTACTGATGTTACCTTAGCTGATGATATTATTGACGACATCGAATCAGACCCTGAAACTAATGATGAAGATTTATTACTATAAATATTTAGAAGTTTTAGATGCATATTTGGTTACACTCAATTAATGTTGATAGTTTTTCTTATTTGATCAGCTGAGAATTTCAATACTTGAGCATTTAGCCATGCTCATGGCAATGCCTTTAATGGCCCGAGCTTTGTTGCTTATCGTCCCAATGATAGTACGTTAAATTTAATGCTTCTTTGCTTAATGAAAATCCAGGCATGGACAACTGAAATTTAGTATGAATTTTCAATTCATGTTCTGCCTTATAAAGGGACTAACAAGGCAATCTGTAATACATGTAGCTACTATGAAAAATAAATGTAGCTATTATGTCCCAACAATTGCTATGAGCTTTTAAAATTGAAGCAAGACTATTCTTTTAGCTATAACATATGTGCAAATAAATATATTGTGGCTAGAATATTACTATAGCTACAATGATGTCAAATGCATAGCAAAAAATTAGAATTAGCTACAATACTTATTGTAGCTATATAAATTCGTAGCTATATTATTTTGCCATGATATTCCATGGTAGCTATTGACCCCACTATTGCCATGCTTTTTATAACTTGAAGCAAAGATGTTCAATATTTTATAATAATTTGTCGTGGTAAAAAGTTATTATTGCTACAATATTTCAATCATGTGGCAAAAACTAATAATTAGCTACTAAATTTTGGTGTAGCAATAAAATTGTAGCTGTTTAGGTAGTTATTGCCACGACATAAATTAATTATAGCAAAAATGAGGTATTAGCTTTGCCAATTTAAATTTTGTAGCAAAGAAATTTCAGCAATTTGTGAATAGCCACGAAACTCTAATTTTTATTGCTATTATTACGTAATAGCCAGAAAATTTATATTCGTAGCTAAGAATTCGTAGCTTTAGATGCATTATGTTGTAGTGGGTTGACACCAGTGGCGGAGGCAGGATATCCACGGAGGGGATTCAAAATATTTTTTTGTAGCTAGTGGAATTGAACCTATGACCTTATGAAGGTTTTGAACCCTCTTGACCACCAAACTACACTTTTGAGTTGTGTTAATGGGGTTTAAAACTTAATATATAAAGGTAAAAAATAGATTTTGCCTTATATATACATGTAACTTTTCGATAAAGGGGTTTCATGAACCCCCTTCCGCCCCTAAATCCGCCCTTCCTTGAACTTGATGTTAGGTAACCCTATCACCAGGTCCTTGGAGACTAATTTGTTAAGTTGACTTACACTTGCATGACCAAGTCTTTTGTGCCACAGGAGGGGATCATTGTCCAACACACTCAAGCAAGTGAGTTTATTTTCTGAAAAAGTGGACAAATCTAAAATGTAAATATTGTTAACTCTTTTTCCATGCAAAAAAATCTTGTCAGTGGTAAGATTAATCACAAAACATTTAGTAGAAGTGAATGCTACCAAGTTACCTCTGTCACACAGTTGTGATACACTGATTAGGCTATATTTCAAGCCATATATCAAGTAGACATTCTCAATGGAATGTGAGTCTGTCTTACCTACCTTTCCAACCTCAATAATCTCATCTTTCTTCCCATTTCCAAAGGAGACATTAACTTCTTTTAGGTCCTCAAGTTAAAGGAACTGGTTCTCACTTCCAGTCATATGCTTTGAGCAGCCACTATCCATGTACCATATTTGGCTACTTCCCCTCATTTGGACCTGCAAAACGAAATCGGGGGTTAGTCTTAGGAACCCAAACTAGTTTGAGTCCCTTTCTATAGGCAAAAGGGTGAATTATATTCCTCTTGGCCCATCCAGACAACCTATTTTTCTCTTGAACAAAGGTTTTTTTCTTTTGACTGGCCTTTTCCTTTGCATTACATTCACTTTTGTAATGACCAGTCTTGCCACAGTGTGTGCATATTTTGTTTTTAGGAAGTGTGATGTTCTTGCTTTTGGGATCCCGCTTAGGTGTTGGAGTCCCATAGCCAAGTCCTCTCTTGTTGCTACTGTGATGCTCTTGTAGCCAGGATAGTGCATCAGAGGACTTTTTCCATTTGCAAGTTCTGTCTAGTTCATGATTCACCTTGCCTAGGTCTTCTTTTATTACTCTTATCTGCTCATCTTTCTTGTACAACTTATCCTTCATTTTTCCTAGATTTTCTTCTAAGGTGATATGTGTGTGATCAACCTTCTTCTTACCTGTTCCTAATTTCATTTTTAAATTTTCAGACCTAAGTTTTAAGACTTTAGTGTCAAGTTCAAGAACCTAGTTCTTCAACTCAGTATTTTTTCTATCACTTTCACTAGCCCTAGATTCCAGATTTTTGCACTTGGCTTTTAGAATCACACACTTCCTAGACAATTATTCCTTCTCATTGTTTATCAACTTAGACTCATCAATTAAGTATAGCAATAATTCAGATAACCTTTCTTTAGACAAAAATTTAATCTTGTCTTTGAGATGAATCACACTTACCTCTTGTTCATCGTCTAATTCTCCAATGACCGTAAGTGCTTGTTCATCTCCAGCTTCATCTTCTGAATCCTCATCTGAGGTTTCTCCCAAGCAGCAACCATAGCCTTTGTTGATCCTTTGTTCCTTTTGGGTTAAACCTGTTCCTTCTTCCTATTTCTTCATTCAGCCTTTTCCTTCTTCCATTCAATTTCCCACTAAGGACAATTCTTGATCATGTGGTCTGTTTTACCACATTTTTAGCAACCCTCGCTAGTCTGTTTCTCAGGAGCCTTTGGTTTGTTGAAGGTTGCACCTCTTGAAGAACTTTTTCTTCTCATCAGGTACTTCTCGAAATACCTTTTGATCATAGCCATTTCATTATACTCTAGATCTGCACCTTTAGCTATTCTGAGAACTAGACTCCTTTCCTTCTTGGGTACATCCATCTTCATGGTTTGTCTTCTCAGTTCATAGGCAGTGAGATTTCCAATCAGCTCATCCAACTTGAGAGTAGTTTTGTCTTCTCAGTTCATAGGCAGTGAGATTTCCAATCAGCTCATCCAACTTGAGAGTAGCAATGTTCTTTGATTACTGAATAGCCGTGATTTTGCTTTCCCAAGTTACTGGAAAGACCCTTGCCAAGATTTTCTCAACCTTTTCTTCTTCAAGGATAATTCTTCCAAGAGACTTAAGTTCATTTGTTAGTGCTGTGAACCTTGTGTACATCTCTTGGATGGTTTCTCTTTCATTTATGGTGAAATTCTCATATTGAGAATATAGAAGTGTTCCTCTTGATCTCTTTACTTGAGGAGTTCCTTCATGGGCCACTTATAGAGTATCCTAGTCTCCTTGCAGTGGTACAGCTTTGAATCCTGTTGTACTCATCTGGACCTAGTCCACACACAAGCCATTTCCTAGCCTTGACATTCTTTTCCCATTTCTTCAAATCTTCAGTAGTACAGTCAGCTCTTGTCTTTGGCACGTCCACTCCTTCAACATTCTTCTTTGTAGTAGCCAGTGGACCATCAGTAACTATGTCCTAGAGTTCATAGTCTTCTCCTATGATGTGGTCTCTCATCCTGTTTTTCCACCAGGAATAGTACTAGCCATTAAAGAGTGGAGGCCTAGCTGTGGATTGCCCTTCCTAGTTTCCAGGTGGTGCACTCATCTTGATCTGTTTCTAAGGTGTTAGCCTCTTCAAGGATAACCCACTCTGATACCAATTGATATTTTATACTTCAATACCACACAAGAGGGGGGGGGGGGGGGGGATTTGTGTGGTACCCAATTTTTGTTTAACTTGATTATAGAAGGACCTGGTTCTTCTATGTGTTC
>MU668856.1:0-40687 GCA_026770625.1 Nicotiana glauca
CAAGTTTTGGCAATCAGGCGCCCACCTGGCGAACAAGGGAAGACAATTCAAGTTTTGCCAATTAGGTGCCCAACTAGAGAACAAGAGAATACAATTCAAGTAATGGCAATACGGTGCCCACCAGGAGAAAAAGGAAAGATAGTTCAAGTTTCGATAATTAGGCGCCCACCTGGAGAAAAGAGAAGACAGTTCAAGTTTTGGCAATTAGGTACCCACTTGGAGAACAAGGGAAGACAAATCAAGTTTTGGTAATCAGGCACCCACTTGGAGAATAAGGGAAGACAGTTCAAGTTTTGGCTACCAGGCGCCTACCTGGAGAACAATGGAAGACAATTCAAGTTTCTATAATCAGGCGCCCACCAGGCGAACAAGGGAAGAGAGTTTAAATTTTGCTAATCAGGCATCCACCGGGAGAACAAGGGAGGACAATTCAAGTTTTGGTAATCAGGCGGCCAAAAAGAGAACCAGGGAAGACAATTCATGTTTTGGCAATCGGGGGCCCATCTAGAAAATAAGGGAAGACAATTCACGTTTCGGTAATCAGGCGCCCACCTGGAGAACAAGGGAAGACATTTCATGTTTTGGCAATCCGGTGCCAACCTGAAGAACATGAGAATACAGTTCATGTTTTGGCTATCAGGAACCTACTTGGAGAACAAGGAAAGACAGTTCAAGTTTTTGCAATCAGGCGCCCACCTAGAAAACAAGGGAAGGCAATTGAAGTTTTGGGCAATTAGGCGCCCACCTGGAGAACAAGGGAAGACAATTCAAGTTTCGGTAATCTGGCGTCCACCTGGAGAACAAGGGAACACAGTCTAAGTTTTGGTAAACAGGCGCCCACCTAGAGAACAAGGGAAGATAGTTCAAGTTTAGGCAATTAGGCGCCAACCAAGAGAACAAGGGAAGAGCGTTCAAGTTTTGGAAATAAGGCACCTAACTGGAGAACAAGGGAAGATAATTCATGTTTAAGTAATCAGGCGCCCACCTGGAGAACAAGGAAAGACAATTCAAGTTTCGGTAATCAGCCACCCACCTGGAGAACAAGGGAAGACAATTCAAGTTAGGTAATCTGGCGACCACCGAGAGAATAAGGGAATACTGTTCAAATTTTGTCAATCAGGCATCCACCAGGAGAACAAGGAAAGACAATTCATGTTTCAGTAATTAGGCGCCCACCTGGAGAACAAGGGAAGACTATTCAAGTTTCGGTAATCAGGCACCAACCTGGAGAACAAGGGAAGACTGTTCAAGTTTTTTCAATCAGGCGCCCACCTGGCGAACAAGGGAAGACAATTCAAGTTTTTGCAATTAGGTGCCCAGCTTGAGAACAAGGGAATACAATTCAAGTTATGACAATTAGGTGCCCACCTGGAGAAAAAGGGAAGAATGCTCAAGTTTCGATAATCAGGCGCCCACCTGGAGAACAAGGGAAGACAGTTCATGTTTTGGCAATCCGGCGCCAACCTGAAGAACAAGGGAAGATAATTCAAGTTTTGGTGATCAGGCACCCACCTGGAGAATAAGGGAAGACAGTTCAAGTTTTGACAACCAGTCGCCTACCTGGAGAACAAAGGAAGACAATTCAAGTTTCGGTAATCAGGTGCCAACCTGGTGAAAAAGGGAAGAGAGTTCAAATTTTTCAAATCAGGCGCCCACCGGGAGAACCAGGGAGGACAATTCAAGTTTCGATAATAAGGCGGCCACCAGGAGAACAAGGGAAGACAATTCAAGTTTTGGCAATCGGGGGCCCATCTTGAGAACAAGGGAAGACAACTCAAGTTTCGATAATCTGGCGCCCACCTGGAGAACAAGGGAAGACAATTCAAGTTTTGGTAATCAGGCGCCCACCTGGAGAATAAGGGAAGAAAGTTCAAATATTTGCAACCAGGCGCCTACCTGGAGAACAAAAGAAGACCATTCACGTTTCGGTAATCAGGCGCCCACCAGGAGAACAAGGGAAGAAAGTTCAAATCTTGCAAATCAGGCGCCCACCTGGAGAACAAGGGAACACAATTCATGTTTCGGTAATCAGGCGCCTATCGAAAGAACACGAGAAGAAAATTCAAATTTCGGTAATCAGGCACCCACCAGGAGAACAAGGGAAGAGAGTTCAAATTTTGCAAATCAGGCGCCCACCTGGAGAACAAGGGAAGAGAGATCAAATTTTGCATATCAGTCGCCCACCTAGAGAACAAGAGAAGACAATTCATGTTTTGGCAACTAGGTGCCCACCTGGAGAACAAGGGAAGACAATTCAAGTTTCGGTAATCAGGCGCCCACCTAGAGAACAAGGGAAGACTGTTCAAGTTTTGGCAATCAGGCGCCTACCAAGAGAACAAGGGAAGACAGTTCATGTTTAGGCAATCAGGCGCCAACCTGGAGAAAAAGGGAAGACAGTTCAAGTTTTGGCAATCAGGCGCCTACCAAGAGAACAAGGGAAGACAGTTCATGTTTAGGCAATCAGGCGCCAACCTGGAGAAAAAGGGAAGACAGTTCAAGTTTTGGCAATCAGGCGCCTACCAAGAGAACAAGGGAAGACAGTTCATGTTTAGGCAATCAGGCGCCAACCTGGAGAAAAAGGGAAGACAGTTCAAGTTTTGGCAATCAGGCGCCTACCAAGAGAACAAGGGAAGACAGTTCATGTTTAGGCAATCAGGCGCCAACCTGGAGAAAAAGGGAAGACAGTTCAAGTTTTGGCAATCAGGCGCCTACCAAGAGAACAAGGGAAGACAGTTCATGTTTAGGCAATCAGGCGCCAACCTGGAGAAAAAGGGAAGACAGTTCAAGTTTTGGCAATCAGGCGCCTACCAAGAGAACAAGGGAAGACAGTTCATGTTTAGGCAATCAGGCGCCAACCTGGAGAAAAAGGGAAGACAGTTCAAGTTTTGGCAATCAGGCGCCTACCAAGAGAACAAGGGAAGACAGTTCATGTTTAGGCAATCAGGCGCCAACCTGGAGAAAAAGGGAAGACAGTTCAAGTTTTGGCAATCAGGCGCCTACCAAGAGAACAAGGGAAGACAGTTCATGTTTAGGCAATCAGGCGCCAACCTGGAGAAAAAGGGAAGACAGTTCAAGTTTTGGCAATCAGGTGCCCACCTAGAGAACATAGGAAGACTATTCGTGTTTTGGCAATCAGCTGCCCACCTGGAGAAAAAGGGAAGAGAGTTCAAGTTTCGGTAATCAGGCGCCCACCTAGAGAACAAGGGAAGACAGTTCATGTTTTTGCAATCTGGCGCCAACCAGAAGAACATGCGAATACAGTTCAAGTTTTGGCAATCAGGCACCTACCTGGTGAACAAGGGAAGACAATTCAAGTTTTTGCAATCAGGCGCCCACCTAGAGAACAAGGGAAGACAATTCAAGTTTTGGCAATTAGGCGCCCGCCTAGAGAACAAGGGAAGACAATTCAAGTTTCGGTAATCAGGCGTCCACTTGGAGAACAAGGGAACACAGTTCAAGTTTTGGTAAACAGGTGCCCACCTAGAGAACAAGGGAAGACAGTTCAAGTTTTGGCAATTAAGCGCCCACCTAGAGAATAAGGGAAGACAATTCATGTTTTGGCAATCAGGCGCCCACCTGGTGAACAAGGGAAGAGGGTTCAAGTTTTTGCAATCAGGCGAACACCTAGGGAGCAAGGCAAGACTGTTCAACTTTTGGCAATCAGGAACCCAACTAGATAACAAGGGAAGACAATTCATGTTTTAGTAATTAGGCGCCCACTTGGTGAACAAGGGAAGACTATTCAAGTTTCGGTAATCAGGCGCCCACCTGGAGAACAAGGGAAGACCGTTCAAGTTTTGGCAATCAGGCGCCCACCTGGCGAACAAGGGAAGACAATTCAAGTTTTTCCAATTAGGTGCCCAACTAGAGAACAAGAGAATACAATTCAAGTAATGGCAATTAGGTGCCCACCAGGAGAAAAAGGGAAGATAGTTCAAGTTTCGGTAATTAGGCGCCCACCTGGAGAACAAGAGAAGACAGTTCATGTTTTGGCAATTAGGTACCCACCTGGAGAACAAGGGAAGACAAATCAAGTTTTGGTAATCAGGCACCCACCTGGAGAACAAGGGAAGACAGTTCATGTTTAGGCAATCAGGCGCCAACCTGGAGAAAAAGGGAAGACAGTTCAAGTTTTGGCAATCAGGTGCCCACCTAGAGAACATAGTAAGACTATTCATGTTTTGGCAATCAGCTGCCCACCTGGACAAAAAGGAAAGAGAGTTCAAGTTTCGGTAATCAGGCGCCCACCTAGAGAACAAGGGAAGACAGTTCATGTTTTTGCAATCTGGCGCCAACCCGAAGAACATGCGAATACAGTTCAAGTTTTGGCAATCAGGCACCTACCTGGTGAACAAGGGAAGACAGTTCAAGTTTTTGCAATCAGGCGCCCACCTAGAGAACAAGGGAAGACAACTCAAGTTTTGGCAATTAGGCGCCCGCCTAGAGAACAAGGGAAGACAATTCAAGTTTCGGTAATCAGGCGTCCACCTGGAGAACAAGGGAACACAGTTCAAGTTTTGGTAAACAGGCGCCCACCTAGAGAACAAGGGAAGATAGTTCAAGTTTAGGCAATTAGGCACCAACCAAGAGAACAAGGGAAGAGCGTTCAAGGTTTGGCAATAAGGCACCCAACTGGAGAACAAGGGAAGAGAGTTTAAATTTTGCGAATCAGGCGCCCACCGGGAGAACAAGGGATGATAATTCAAGTTTTGGTAATCAAGCGGCAAACAGGAGAACCAGGGAAGACAATTCATGTTTTGGCAATTGGGGGCCCATCTAGAAAACAAGGGCAGACAATTCACGTTTCGGTAATCAGGCGCCCACCTGGAGAACAAGGGAAGACAATTCAAGTTTTGGTAATCAGGCGCCCACCTGGAGAATAAGAGAAAACAGTTCAAGTTTTGGCAACCAGGGACCTACCTGGAGAACAAAGGAAGGCAATTCAAGTTTCGGTAATCAGGCGCCCACCAAGAGAACATGGGAAGAGAGTTCAAATTTTGCAAATCAGGCGCCCACCTAGAGAACAAGGGAACACAATTAATGTTTCGGTAATCAAGCGCCCACCGAGAGAACAAGGGAAGAAAATTCAAGTTTCGGTAATCAGGCACCCACCGGGAGAACAAGGGAAGAGAGTTGAAATTTTGCAAATCAGGCACCCACTAGGAGAACAAGGTAAGACAATTCAAGTTTTGGAAATCAGGCGCCCACCGGGAGAACAAGGAAGACAATTTAAGTTTTGGTAATCAGGCGTCCACCAGGAGAACAAGGGAATAGAGTACAAATTTTGCAAATCAGGCGCCCACCTAGAGAACAAGGGATGACAATTCATGTATTGGCAACTAGGCACCCACCTGGAGAAATAGGGAAGAAAATTCAAGTTTCTGTAAATAGGCGCCCATTTGGAGAACAAGGGAAGACTGTTCATGTTTTGGCAACCAGGCGCCTACCTGCAGAACAAAGGAAGACAATTCAAGTATTAGTAATCAGGCGCTTACCTGGAGGAAAAGGGAAGGCAATTCCATTTTCGGTAATCAGTAGCCCACCAGGAGAACGAGGGAAGAGAGTTCAAATTTTGCAAATCAGGCGCTCACCAGGAGAACAAGAAAGACAATTCAAGTTTCGGTAATCAAGCGCCTACCTGGAGAACAAGGGAAGACAATTCAAGTTTCGGTAATCAGGCGCCCACCTGCAGAACAAGGGAAGACAGTTTAAATTTTGGCAATTAGGCGCCTACCTGGAGAACAAGGGAATACAATTCATGTTTCAGTAATCAGGTGCCCACCTGGAGAACAGGGGAAGACAATTCAAGTTTTGTTAATCAGGCGCCCACCTGGAGAACAAGGGAAGACAATTCATGTTTGGGTAATCAGGCGCCCATCGGGAGAACAAGAGAAGACAGTTCAAATTTTGGCAATCAGACACCCATATGGAGAACAAGGGAATACAATTCATGTTTCAGTAATAGGTGCCCACCTGGAGAACAAGGGAAGACAATTCAAGTTTCGGTAATCAGGCGCGCACCTGGAGAACAAGGGAAGACCCTTCAAGTTTTGAGGATCAGGCGCACACCTGGACAACAAGGGAAGACAGTTCTAGTTTTGGCAATCCGGCGCCCACTTGGAGAACATGGGAAGACAATTCAAGTTATGACAATTAGGAGCCCACTTGGAGAACCAGGGAACACAATTCAAGTTTCGGTAATAAGGAGCCCAACTGGAGAACAAGGGAAGAAAATTCAAGTTTCGGTAATCAGGCGCCCACGTGGATAAGAAAGGAAAACATTTCAAGTTTTGGCAATCAGGCGCCCACATGGAAAACAAGGAAACAACTTTCATAGTTTGGCAATCCGTCGCCCAATTGGACAACAAGGGAAGAGCGTTCATGTTTTGGCAATTAGGCGTCCACCTGGGGAACAAGGCAAGACTATTCAAGTTTTTGCCATCAGGCTCCTACCTAGAGACAAGGGAAGACAATTCAAGTTTTTGCAATCAGGCACCCACCTGGAGAACAAGTGAAGAGCATTCAAGTTTTGGCAATCAGGCGTGCACCTAGAGAACAAGGGAAGACAATTCAAGTTTTGGCAATTAGGTGCCTACCTGGAAAAAAAGGGAAGATAGTTCCAGTTTCGGTAATCAGGCGCCCACCTGGAGAACAAGGGAAGACAATTCAACTTTTGGCAATTATGCTCCTACCTAGAGAACAAGGGAAGACACTTCAAGTTTTTACAATCAGGCGCCCACCTGGAGAACAAGGGAAGACAATTCAAGTTGTGGCAATCAGGCACCCACCTGGAGAACAAGTAAAAACAATGCAAGTTTCGGTAATCAGGCGCCCACCTGGAGAACAACGGAAGACAGTTCAAGTATTGTCAACCAGGCGCCTACCTGGAGAACAAAGTAAGACAATTCAAGTTTTGGTAATCAGGCGCCCACCTGGAGAACAAAGGAAGACAATTAATGTTTTGGCAATCAGGTGCCCACCTAGAGAACAAGGGAATAAAGTTCAAGTTTTGGGAACTAGGCCCCTACCCGAAGAACAACGGAAGATAATTCAAGTTTTGATATTAAGCCTCCTATCTGGAGAACAAGGGAAGACAATTTAAGTTACGATAATCAGGCACCCACTTGGAGAACAAGTAAAAACAACGCAAGTTTCGGTAATCAGGCGCCCACCTGGAGAACAACGGAAGACAGTTCCAGTTTTGTCAACCAGGCGCCTACCTGGAGAACAAAGTAAGACAATTCAAGTTTTGGTAATCAGGCGCCCACCTAGAGAACAAGGGAAGACAATTGAAGTTTTGGCAATTAGGTGCCCACCTAGAGAACAAGGGAATAAAGTTCAAGTTTTGGGAACTAGGCCCCTACCCGAAGAACAACGGAAGATAATTCAAGTTTTGATATTAAGCCTCCTATCTGGAGAACAAGGGAAGACAATTTAAGTTACGATAATCAGGCACCCACTTGGAGAACAAGTAAAAACAACGCAAGTTTCGGTAATCAGGCGCCCACCTGGAGAACAACGGAAGACAGTTCCAGTTTTGTCAACCAGGCGCCTACCTGGAGAACAAAGTAAGACAATTCAAGTTTTGGTAATCAGGCGCCCACCTAGAGAACAAGGGAAGACAATTGAAGTTTTGGCAATTAGGTGCCCACCTAGAGAACAAGGGAATAAAGTTCAAGTTTTGGGAACTAGGCCCCTACCCGAAGAACAACGGAAGATAATTCAAGTTTTGATATTAAGCCTCCTATCTGGAGAACAAGGGAAGACAATTTAAGTTACGATAATCAGGCGCCCACCTGGAGAACAAGGGAAGACATTTCAAGTTTTGGCAATCAGGCGCCCACCAAAAGATCAAGGGAAGACTGTTCATGTTTTGGCAATCAGGCGCCAACCTAGAGAAAAAGGGAAGACAGTTCAAGTTTTGGCAATCAGTTGCCCACCTAGAGAACAAGGGATGATTATTCATGTTTTGGCAATCAGGTGCCCACCAGGAGAAAAAAGGAAGATAGTTCAAGTTTCGGTAATCAGGCGCCCACCTGGAGAACAAGGGAAGAGCGTTCAAGTTTTGGCAATCAGGTGTACACCTAGAGAACAAGGGAAGATAGTTCAAGTTTCGGTAATCAGGCGCCCACCTGGAGAACAAGGGAAGACAGTTCAACTTTTTGCAATTAGGCTCCTACCTAGAGAACAAGGGAAGACACTTCAAGTTTTTACAATCACGCGCCCACCTGGAGAACAAGGGAAGACAATTCAAGTTGTGGCAATCAGACACCCACCTGGAGAACAAGTAAAATAAATGCAAGTTTCGGTAATCAGGCGCCCACCTGGAGAACAAGGGAAGACAATTCAAGTTTTGGCAATCAGGTGCCCACCTAGAGAACAAGGGAACAAAGTTCAAGTTTTGCGAACTAGGCCCCTACCTGAAGAACAACGGAAGACAAGTCAAGTTTTGATATTAAGCCAGCTATCTGGAGAACTAGGGAAGACAATTCAAGTTACGATAATCAGGCGCCCACCTAGAGAATAAGGGAAGACAGTTCATGTTTTGGCAATCAGGCGCCAACCTGGAGATAAAGGGAAGACAGTTCAAGTTTTGGCAACAGTTGCCCACCTAGAGAACAAGGGATGATTATTTATGTTTTGGCAATCAGGTGCCCACCTGGAGCAAAAGGGAAGATAGTTCAAGTTTCGGTAATCAGGCGCCCACCTGGAGAACAAGAGAAGACAGTTCATGTTTTGGCAATCCGGCACAAACCTGAAGAACACGAGAATACAGTTCATGTTTTGGCAATCAGGTACCTACCTGGAGAACAAGTAAAGACAGTTCAAGTTTTTGTAATCAGGCGCCTACCCCGATAACAAGGTAAGACAATTCAAGTTTTGGCAATTAGGCGCCCACCTGGAGAACAAGGGAAGATAATTCAAGTTTCGGTAAAAAAGCATCCACCTAAAGAAAGGGGGAACACAGTTCAAGTTTTGGTAAACAGGTGCCCACCTACAGAACAAGGGAATATAGTTCAAGTTTAGGCAATTAGGCGCCCACCTAGAGAACAAGGGAAGACAATTCATGTTTTGCAATCAGGTGCCCACCTGGTGAACAAGGGAAAAGCATCCAAGTTTTTGCAATCAGGCGTCCACCTAGGGAACAAGGCAAGACTGTTTAAGTTTTGGCAATCAGGCACCCAACTGGAGAACAAGGGAAGATAATTCATGTTTCAGTAATCAGGCGCCCACCTGGAGAACAAGTAAAGACAATTCAACTTTTGGCAATTAGGCTCCTACCTAGAGAACAAGGGAAGACACTTCAAGTTTTTACAACCAGGCACCCACCTGGAGAACAAGGGAAGACAATTCAAGTTGTGGTAATCAGGCACCCGCATGGAGAACAAGAAAAAACAATGCAAGTTTCGGTAATCAGGCGCCCACCTGGAGAACAACGGAAGATAGTTCAAGTTTTGTCAACCAGGCGCCTACCTAGAGAACAAGGTAAGACAATTCATGTTTTGGTAATCAGGCGCCCACCTGGAGAACAAGGGAAGACAATTCAAGTTTTGGCAATCAGGTGCCCACCTAGAGAACAAGGATATAAAGTTCAAGTTTTGCAAACTAGGCCCCTACCTGAAGAACAACGGAAGACAATTCAAGTTTTGATATTAAGCCGCCTATCTAGAGAACAAGGGAAGCCAATTTAAGTTACGATAATCAGGCGCCCACCTAGAGAACAAGGGAAGACAGTTCAAGTTTTGGCAATCAGGCGCCCACTAAGAGGACAAGGGAAGACAGTTCATGTTTTGGCAATCAGGCGCCAACCTGGAGAAAAAGGGAAGACAGTTCAAGTTTTGGCAATCAGTTGCCCACCTAGAGAACAGGGGATGATTATTCATTTTTTGGCAATCAGGTGCCTACCAGGAGAAAAAGGGAAGAAAGTTCATGTTTCGGTAATCAGGCACCCACCTGGAGAACAAGGGAAGAGCGTTCAAGTTTTGGCAATCAGGTGTGCGCCTAGAGAACAAGGGAAGATAGTTCAAGTTTCGGTAATCAGGCGCCCACCTAGAGAACAAGGGAAAACAGTTCAACTTTTGGCAATTAGGCTCCTACCTAGAGAACAAGGGAAGTCATTTCAAGTTTTTATAATCAGGCGCCCACCTGGAGAACAAGGGAAGACAATTCAAGTTGTGACAATCAGGCGCCCACCTGGAGAACAAGGGAAGACAATTCAAGTTGTGGCAATCAGGCACCCACCTGGAGAACAAGTAAAAACAATGCAAGTTTCGGTAATCAGGCGCCCACCTGGATAACAACGGAAGACAGTTCAAGTTTTGTCAACCAGGCACCTTTCTGGAGAACAAAGTAAGACAATTCAAGTTTTGGTAATCAGGCGCCCATCTGGAGAACAAGGGAAGACAATTCAAGTTTTGGCAATCAGGTGCCCACCTAGCGAACAAGGGAATAAAGTTCAAGTTTTGCGAACTTGGCCTCTACCTGAAGAACAACGGAAGACAATTCAAGTTTTGATATTAAGCCACCTATTTGGAGAACTAGGGAAGACAATTTAAGTTACGATAATCAGGCGCCCACCTAGAGAACAAGGGAAGACAGTTCAAGTTTTGGCAATCAGGCGCCCACCAAGAGAACAAGGGAAGACAGTTCATGTTTTGGCAATCAGGCGCCAACCTGGAGAAAAAGGGAAGAAAGTTCAAGTTTTGGCAATCAGTTTCCTACCTAGAGGACAAGGGATGATTATTCTTGTTTTGGCAATTAGGTGCCCACCTGGAGAAAAAGGGAAGACATTCCAAGTTTCGGTAATCAGGCGCCCACCTGGAGAATAAGAGAAGACAGTTCATGTTTTGGCAATCCGGCACCAACCTGAAGAACACGAGAATATAGTTCATGTTTTGGCAATCATGTACCTACCTGGAGAACAAGGAAAGACAGTTCAAGTTTTTGCAATCAGGCGCCTACCTAGAGAACAAGGGAAGACAATTCAAGTTTTGGCAATTTGGCGCCCACCTAGAGAACAAAGAAGGACAATTCAAGTTTCGGTAATAAGGCGTCCACCTGGAGAAAGGGGGAACACAGTTCAAGTTTTAGTAAACAGGTGCCCACCTAGAGAACAAGGGAAGAGAGTTCAAGTTTAGGCAATAAGGCGCCCACATAGAGAATAAGGGAAGACAATTCATGTTTTGCAATCAGGCGCCCACCTGGTGAACAAGGGAAGAGCATTCAAGTTTTTGCAATCTGGCGTCCACCTAGGGAACAAGGCAAGAATATTCAAGTTTTGGCAATCAGGCACCCAACTGGAGAATAAGGGAAGATAATTCATGTTTCAGTAATCAGGCGCCCATCTGGAGAACAAGGAAAGACAATTCAAGTTTCGGTAATCAGCCACCCACCTGGAGAACAAGGGAAGACGATTCAAGTTAGGTAATCCGGCGCCCACCTGGAGAACAAGGGAAGACCGTTAAAGTTTTGGGAATCAGGCGCCCACCTGGCGAACAAGGGAAGGCAGTTCAAGTTTTGGAAACTAGGTGCCCAGCTAGAGAACAAGGGAATACAATTCAAGTTATGACAATTAGGTCCCCACCTGGAGAAGAAGGGAAGATAGTTCAAGTTTCGGTAATCAGGCACCCACCTGGAGAACAAGGGAAGACCGTTCATGTTTTGGAAATCCGGCGCCAACCTGAAGAAAAAGGGAAGATAATTCAAGTTTTGGTAATTTGGCACCCACCTGTAGAATAAGGGAAGACAGTTCAAGTTTTGGCAACCAGGCGCCAACCTGGAGAACAAAGGAATACAATTCAAGTTTCGGTAATCAGGCGCCCACCAGGAGAAAAAGGGAAGAGAGTTCAAATTTTACAAATCAGGCGCCCACCGGGAGAACAATGGAGGACAATTCAAGTTTTGGTAATAAGGCGGCCACCAAGATAACAAGGGAAGACAATTCAAGTTTTGGCAATCGGGGGCCCATCTGGAGAACTAGGGAAGACAATTCAAGTTTCGGTAATCTGGAGAACAAGGGAAGACAATTCATGTTTTGGTAATCAGGCGCCTACCTGGAGAATTAGGGAAGACAGTTCAAGTTTTGGCAACCAGGCGCCTACCTGGAGAACAAAAGAAGACAATTCACGTCGCCCACCAGGAGAACAAGGGAAGAGAGTTCAAATTTTGCAAATCAGGCGCCCACCTAGAGAACAAGGGAAGACAATTCAAGTTTCGGTAATCAGGCGCAAAGCGGGAGAACAAAGGAAGACAATTCATGTTTTGGTAATCAGGCACCCACCGGAAGAACAAGGGAAGAGAGATCAAATTTTGCAAATCAGTCGCCTACCTAGAGAACAAGGAAAGACAATTCATGTTTTGGCAACTAGGCGCCCACCTGGAGAACAAGGGAACACAATTCAAGTTTCGATAATCAGGTGCCCACCTGGAGAACAAGGGAAGTTTGTTCAAGTTTTGGAAACCAGGCGCCTACCTGCAGAACAAAGGAAGACAATTCAAGTTTCAATAATCAGGCGCTTACCTGGAGGATAAGGGAAGACAATTCCATTTTCGGTAATCTGTCGCTCACCAGGAGAACAAGGGAAGATAGTTCAAGTTTTGGCAATCAGGCGCGCACCTAGAGAACAAGGGAAGACAATTCATGTTTTGGCAACTAGGCGCCCACCTGGAGAACAACGGAAGATAGTTCAAGTTTTGGCAATCAGGCGCGCACCTAGAGAACAAGGGAAGACAATTCATGTTTTGGCAACTAGGCGCCCACCTGGAGAACAACGGAAGATAGTTCAAGTTTTGGCAATCAGGCGCGCACCTAGAGAACAAGGGAAGACAATTCATGTTTTGGCAACTAGGCGCCCACCTGGAGAACAACGGAAGATAGTTCAAGTTTTGGCAATCAGGCGCGCACCTAGAGAACAAGGGAAGACAATTCATGTTTTGGCAACTAGGCGCCCACCTGGAGAACAACGGAAGATAGTTCAAGTTTTGGCAATCAGGCGCGCACCTAGAGAACAAGGGAAGACAATTCATGTTTTGGCAACTAGGCGCCCACCTGGAGAACAACGGAAGATAGTTCAAGTTTTGGCAATCAGGCGCGCACCTAGAGAACAAGGGAAGACAATTCATGTTTTGGCAACTAGGCGCCCACCTGGAGAACAACGGAAGATAGTTCAAGTTTTGGCAATCAGGCGCGCACCTAGAGAACAAGGGAAGACAATTCATGTTTTGGCAACTAGGCGCCCACCTGGAGAACAACGGAAGATAGTTCAAGTTTTGGCAATCAGGCGCGCACCTAGAGAACAAGGGAAGACAATTCATGTTTTGGCAACTAGGCGCCCACCTGGAGAACAACGGAAGATAGTTCAAGTTTTGGCAATCAGGCGCGCACCTAGAGAACAAGGGAAGACAATTCATGTTTTGGCAACTAGGCGCCCACCTGGAGAACAACGGAAGATAGTTCAAGTTTTGGCAATCAGGCGCGCACCTAGAGAACAAGGGAAGACAATTCATGTTTTGGCAACTAGGCGCCCACCTGGAGAACAACGGAAGATAGTTCAAGTTTTGGCAATCAGGCGCGCACCTAGAGAACAAGGGAAGACAATTCATGTTTTGGCAACTAGGCGCCCACCTGGAGAACAACGGAAGATAGTTCAAGTTTTGGCAATCAGGCGCGCACCTAGAGAACAAGGGAAGACAATTCATGTTTTGGCAACTAGGCGCCCACCTGGAGAACAACGGAAGATAGTTCAAGTTTTGGCAATCAGGCGCGCACCTAGAGAACAAGGGAAGACAATTCATGTTTTGGCAACTAGGCGCCCACCTGGAGAACAACGGAAGATAGTTCAAGTTTTGGCAATCAGGCGCGCACCTAGAGAACAAGGGAAGACAATTCATGTTTTGGCAACTAGGCGCCCACCTGGAGAACAACGGAAGATAGTTCAAGTTTTGGCAATCAGGCGCGCACCTAGAGAACAAGGGAAGACAATTCAAGTTTCAATAATCAGGCGCTTACCTGGAGGATAAGGGAAGACAATTCCATTTTCGGTAATCTGTCGCTCACCAGGAGAACAAGGGAAGAGAGTTCAAATTTTGCAAATAAGGCACCCACTGGGAGAACAAGGAAGACAATACAAGTTTCGGTAATCAGGCGCCCACCAGGAGAACAAGGGAAGATAGTTCAAATTACGCAAATAAGGCGCCCACCAGCAGAACAAGGGAAGACAATTCAAGTTTTGGTAATCAGGCACCCCCCGGGAGAACGAGGGAAAACAATTCAAGTTTCGGTAATCAGGCGACCACCAGGAGAACAAGGAAGACAACTCAAGTTTCGGTAATCAGGCACCCACCGTGAGAACAAGGGAAAACAATTCAAGTTTCGATAATCAGGCACCCACCAGGAGTACAAGGGAAGAGAGCCATTGAAATGGCGTCTAAAAAAATTATAGACTGGGGTTTTGAAGAAGAAGGTCTACTGAAGGACATTCTTCTACTAGTGAAGGATTCGTTCATCGAGCTAGACTTTAAAAATTTTAGGTCTATTGCTCCGGAAGGATATTGATCATCTTGTTCGATGTATGAACTCTCTGGTTCATATTATGGTTGAGTTATCGCTTCAAAGCGCCACTTATCCTTTGATAATATATCATCCTATCGAATCATTCTAGGGACGAAGGTATTACTATGTTCTTGGTTTGCTTCCATGAGCATAGCTACTCCTTTATTACTCTCAATTTTAGCTTTTGGAGCTAACGTTGTTTTCATTAGTCTATAATAAACTCTTTATATTACAGCTATTTTTTTAGTATTAACTTTGTTATTCATGTTTTTTGTTTTGATATTAAGAGTAAAAGGATCCAAAACATTCTAGTCATTTACGTCAACCAAATAGTTGGGATAACATTTAAAGTAAACTGGGCCTTGGGCTAAGTTACTTTGTAAAACTCCTAATAATGAATCGTCAAAGTTTAAAAGTCTATCATCTCTTAGTAAGAGACAAAGAGGTGTGTCTAAACCTGGTCTGTAAAGAGGTTTGACAGCTATTTGTACTAGTCCAACATGTAGAAAGTTGTATTTCTTTGTATATTGTTGAATCTCGTGCTCAACTAATAAGTTGATTGTTTCAATCGAGTTATTAATAGAAACTGTTGATTCAAAAGTTTTGATATTAGACCTTCTTCATCAAAACCCCTAGAAGAAAGTCACAGCAATAAAAGTGACGAAGAACTAATTGAGGAACTAGATAGAAAAATCAAAGGGGTAGATTTTAATAAAACTGTCCCTAAAGTGATCTATCAAAAGGGTCCTTTTAAAACCACTCCTAGAAGCCCAAGCGCTCACCTGGAGAACAAAGGAAGAAAGTTCATGATTTGGCAATTAGGCGCCCACCTGGAGAACAAGGGAAAACAGTTCAAGTTTCAGTAATCAGGCGCCAACCTGGAGAACAAGGGAAGACAGTTCAAATTTTTGCAGTCAGGAGCCAACCTGGAGAACAAGGGAAGATAATTCAAGTTTCGGTAATCAGGTGGCCGCCTGGAGAAAAGGGAAGACCGTTCAAGTTTTGGCAATCAGGCGCCCACCTGCAGAACAAGGGAAGACAATTCATGTTTTGGCAATTAGGTGCCCACCTAGAGAACAAGGGAATATAAATCATGTTACGGCAATTAGGTGCCCAACGGGAGAAAAAGGGAAGATAGTTTAAGTTTCGGTAATCGGGTGCCCACTTGGAGAATAAGGGAAGACAATTCAAGTTTTTGCAATCAAGCACCCACCTGGAGAACACGAGAATAAAGTTCAAGTCTTAGGAAGTAGGCGCCTACCTGTAGAACAAGGGAAGACAATTCAAGTGTCAGTAATCAGGCGCCTATCTGGAGAACAAGAGAAGACAATTCAAGTTTTGGCAATCAGGCGCCCACCTGGAGAATAAGGGAATAAAGTTCAAGTTTTGGGAACTAGGCGCCTACCTGCAGAACAAGGGAACACAATTCAAGTTTCGGTAATCAGTCGCCCATCTGGAGAACAAGGGAAGATAATTCAAGATTCGGTAATCAGGCACCCACCTGGAGAACAAGGGAAGACAGTTCAAGTATAGGCAATCACGCGCCCACCTAGAGAACAAGGGAAGACATTTCATGTTTTGGCAATCAAGCGCCCCCCTAAAGAACAAGGGAAGACAGTTCAAGTTTAGGCAATCAGGCGCCCACCTGGAGAACCCTGGAAGACAATTCAAGTTTCAGTAACCAGGTGCCCGCCTGGAGAACATGCAAATACGTTTCAAGTTCAGCAGTCAGGAGCCCACTAGAGAACATGGGAAGATATTTTCAAGTTCAGCAATTACAAGCCCACCTGGAGAACATGGGAATACATTTCAAGTTCAGCAATCAGGAGCCCGCCTGGAAAACATGAGAATACATTTCAAGTACATCAATCAGGTGCCCAGCTGAAGAACATGAGAGTACGTTTCAAGTTCAGCAGTCAGGAGCCTGCCTGGAGAACATGGGATTACATTTAAAGTTCAGGAATCAGGAGCCCGACTAGAGAACATGGGAATATGTTTCAAGTTCAGTAATCAGGAGCCCGCTTGGAGAACATGGGAATACTCAAGTTTTGGCAACTAGGCGCCTACCTGGAGAACAACTGAAGACAATTGAAGTTTCGGTAATCAGGCGCCCATCTGGAGAACGAAGGAAGACAATTCTAGTTTCGGTAATCAGGGGCCCACCGGGAGAACAAGGGAAGACAGTTCAAATTTTGGCAATTAGGTGCCCACCTGGAGAAAAAGGGAAGATAATTCATGTTTCAGTAATCAGGCGCCCACCTTGAGAACATGGGAAGACAATTCATGTTTCGGTAATCAGGCGCCCGCCTGAAGAACAAGGGAAGACAACTCTAGTTTTAGTAATCAGGCGCCCACCTGGAGAACAAGGAAAGACAATTCAATTTTCGATAATCAGGCACCCACTAGGAGAACAAGGGAAGACAGTTCAAGTTTCATCAAACAGGCACCTACCTGGAGAACAAAGGAAGACAATTCATGTTTCGCTAATCGGGCACCCACCTGGAGAACAAGTGAAGACGATTCAAGTTTTGGCAATCAGGTGCCCACCTGGGGAACAAGGGAATAAAGTTCAAGTTTTGGAAATCAGGCGTCCACGTGGGGAACAAGGGAAGACTGTTCAGGTTTTGGAAATCAGGAGCACACCGGGAGAAAAAGGGAAGATAATTCATATTTCAGTAATGAGGCGCCCACCTGGAGAACATGGGAAGACAATTCATGTTTCGGTAATCAGGCGCCCACCTGAAGAACAAGGGAAGACAATCCAAGTTTTAGTAATCAGGCACCCACCGGGAGAACAAGTGAAGACAATTCAAGTTTTGGAAATCAGGCGCCCATCTGGAGAACAAGGAAAGACAATTCAAGTTTCGATAATCAGGCAACCACCTAGAGAACAAGGGAAGACAATTCAAGTTTTGTCAATCGGGCGCCTACCTGGGGAACAAGGGAATAAAGTTCAAGTTTTGGCAATCTGGCATCCACGTGTGGAACAAGGGAAGACTGTTCAGGTTTTGGAAATCAGGAGCTCACCGGGAGAAAAAGGGAAGATCGTTCAAGTTTTCGCAATCAGGCGCCCACTTGGAGTACAAGGGAAGACAGTTCATGTTTTGGCAATCAGGCGCCAACCTGAAGAACAATGGAAGACCGTTCAATTTTTGTCAATCAGGCACCCACCTAGATAACAAGGGAAGACATTTAACGTTTTTGGTATTAGGGGCTCACCTAGAGAACAAGGGAAGACAATTCAAGTTTTGGCAATTAGGCGCCCACCAGGAGAACAAGGGAAGACAATTGAAGTTTCGGTAATCAGGCGACCACTTAGAGAACAAGGGAAGGCAATTCAAGTTTCGGTAATCTGATGCCCATCTGGAGAACAAGGGAAGACAGCTCAAGTTTTTGGAATCAGGCGCCCACTTGGAAAATAAGGGAACAATGTTCAAGTTTTGGCAATCAGGCGCCCACCTGGACAACAAAGGAAGATCGTTCAAGTTTTGGCAATAAGTCATCCACCTGGGGAACAAGGCAAGACTGTTCAAGTTCTGGCACTCAAGCACCCAACTAGAGAACATGGTAAGATAGTGCAAGTTTTGGCAATCAGGAACCCACCTGGACAATAAGGGAAGAGCATTCAAGTTTTGGCAATCAGGCGTCCAGCTAGAGAACAAGGGAAGACAATTCAAGTTTTGTCAATCAGGCACCAACTAGAGCATAAGGGAATACAGTTCAAGTTTTTGCAATTAGGCGCCCACCTGGAGAAGAAGGGAAGACAATTCATGTTTTGGCAATCTGTCACCCACCTGGAGAGCAAGGGAAGACAATTCAATTTTTGGCGATCGGGGGCTCGTATAGAGAACTAGGGAAGACAATTCAAGTTTCAGTAATCAGGCGCCCACCTGGAGAAGAGGGAAAGACAGTTCAAGTTTTGGCAGCCAGGCGCCTACCTGGAGAAAAAGGGAATAAAGTTCAAGTTTTGGCAATCAGGCGTCCACGTGGGAAACAAGGGAAGACTGTTTAGGTTTTGGAAATCAGGCGCTCACCGGGGGAAAAAGGGAAGATACTTCAAGTTTTGGCAATCAGGCGCCCACTTCGAGTACAAGGGAAGACAGTTCATGTTTTGGCAATCAGGCGCCAACCTGAAGAACAGGGGAAGACCGTTCAAGTTTTGTCAATCAGGCGCCCACCTGGATAGCAAGGGAAAACAGTTCAAGTTTTTGGAATCAGGGGCCCACCTAGAGAACAAGGGAAGACAATTCAAGTTTTGGCAATTAGGTGCCCACCTGGAGAATAAGGGAAGGCAATTGAAGTTTCGGTAATCAGGTGACCACTTACAGAACAAGGGAAGACAATTCAAGTTTCGATAATCTGACTCCCACCTGGAGAACAAGGGAAGACAGCTCAAGTTTTTGAAATCAGGTGCCCATTTGGAAAATAAGGGAACAATGTTCAAGTTTTGGCAATCAGGCGCCCACCTGCACAACAAGGGAAGAGCGTTCAAGTTTTGGCAATAAGGCATCCACCTCGGGAACAAGGCAAGACTGTTCAAGTTTTGGCAATCAAGCACCCAACAGGAGAACATGGTAAGACAATTCAAGTTTTGGCAATCAGGAACCTACCTGCACAACAAGGGAAGAGCATTCAAGTTTTGGCAATCAGGCGTCCAGCTAGAGTACAAGGGAAGACAGTTCATGTTTTGTCAATCAGGCGACCACCTGAAGATGAAGGGAAGAAAATTCATGTTTTGGCAATCTGGCACCCACCTGGAGAGCAAGGGAAGACAATTCAAGTGTTGGCAATCGGGGGACCATATGGAGAACGAGGGAAGACAATTCAAGTTTCGGTAATCAGGCGCTCACCTGGAGAACAGGGAAAGACAGTTCAAGTTTTGGCAACCAGGCACCTACCTGGAGAACAAGTGAAGACAATTCAAGTTTCAGTAATCAGGCGCCCACCTGGAGAACGAAGGAAGACAATTCTAGTTTCAGTAATCAGGCGCCCACCGGGAGAACAAGGGAAGACAGTTCAAATTTTTGCAATTAGGCACCCACCAGGAGAACAAAGGAAGACAGTTCATGTTTCAGTAATCAGGCACCCACCTGGAGAAAAAGTTAAGACAATTCATGTTTCGATAATCAGGCGCCCACTTGAAGAACAAGGAGAAGTCGATTCAAGTTTCAATAATCAGTCGCCCACCTGGAGAACAAGTGAAGACAATTCATGTTTTGGCAATCAGGGGTCTACATGGGGAACAAGGGAAGACTGTTCAGGTTTTGGAAATCAGGTGCTCACCTGGAGAACAAGGGAAGTCAGTTCTAGTTTTAGCAATCAGGTGCCCACATAGAGAACGAGGGAAGACAATTCATGTTTTGGCAATCAGGTGCCCACCTAGAGAACAAGGGAAGACAATTCATGTTTTTGCAATCAGGTGCCCACCTAGAGAAAAAGGGAAGATAGTTCAAGTTTCGGTAATCAGGCGCCCACCTGGGGAACAAGGGAAGACAGTTCATGTTTTGGAAATCAGGCGCCAACCTGAAGAACAGCGGAAGACCATTCAAGCTTTGTCAATCAGGCACCCAACTGGAAAACAAGGGAAGACAACTCAAGTTTTGGCAATCAGGCGCCCACTTGGAAAATAAGGGAACAACGTTCAAGTTTTGGAAATCACGCGCCCACCTGGACGACAAGGGAAGAGCGTTCAAGTTTTAGCAATCAGGCATCCACTTGGGGAATAAATCAAGACTGTTCAATATTTGGCAATCAGGCACCCAACTGGAGAACATGGTTAGACAGTTCAAGTTTTGGCAATCAGGAACCCGCCTGGACAACAAGGGAAGAGCATTCAAGTTTTGGCAATCAGGCGCCCAACTAGAGAACAAGGGAAGACATTTCAAGTTTTGGCAATCGGGTGTCCACCTGGGGAGCAAGGGGAGATAATTCATGTTTTGGCAATCAGGCGCCTACCTTGAAATCAATGGAAGACATTTCAAGTTTAAGTAATCAGGCGCCCACCTAGAGAACAAGGGAAGACAATTCGAGTTATGGCAATCAGTTGGCCACCTAGAGAACAAGGGAAGATAGTTCAAGTTTTGGCAATCAGGCACCCACCTGGAGAACTAGGGACGTTAGTTCAAGTTTTGGCACTCAGGTGCCCACCTAGAGAACAAGGGAAGATATTTCATTGTCTGGCAATCACGCGCCCATCTAGTGAACAAGAGAAGATAGTTCTAGTTTTGGGAATCAGGCATCCACTTGGAGAACAAGGGAAGACAGTTCAAGTTTTGGCAATCAGGCTCCCTCCTCGTGAACAAGGGAAGACAGTTAGAGTTTCGGTAATCAAGTGTAAGGCGCCAAAAAATTTCGCTAGGAAAACTGTGCTTCGTGATGCTATATAAGCTAATTAAGATATTGTATATGTCGAGGATTCGTGGTTCTTCACATGTGTGTTTGACATCTTGAATTAAGTGGCTTGTTGTTGAAATTGATATTGACGTGAAATATGTGGAAATGATGTGAAATGTGGGAAATAAGAGATTAAGTTATTAAATGTGGCCTAGTGCTAAGTATGCTGTAATTATTGTAGCCCCATGTGCCGATTAATTTATATGTGAACCTATGGACGGGCTATGAAATGCATAGGTGTATAATATAATATGTTGACCCTATGGACGGGCTATGAAACTCATAGCGGTTTACTATAAAATGTGGAACCTATGGATGGGCAATGAAATACATAGGTGTATAATATAATATATGGAACTTATGGATGGGCTATGAAACGCAGAGGTATATAATATAATATATGGAACCTATGGAAGGGCTATGAAACACATAGGTGTATAATATAATATGTGGAACCTATGGACGAGCGATGAAATGCATAAGTGTATAATATAATATGTGGAACCTATGGACGGGCTATGAAACGCATAGGTGTACGATATAATATGTGGAACCTATGGTCGGGCTATGAAATGTGTAGGTGTATAATATAATACGATGTGTGAACCCTATGGACGGTCTATGAAATGCATAGATGTATAATATGATATGTGAACCCAATGGACGGGCTATGAAACACAACCTAAAGTTGTGGAAATTATGTGAAAGCTAAGTGATCCCTTTTATTTGATAATGTTGTGATCATTTAAAGTATTTAAGTTTCACTTATGATTTCTTTATTCTTTTTTGATAGTTCTTTCTAATTAGATGGTGTTTAGTTACACATACTAGTGCTATTAAATAGCTCTAACGTCCCTTTTGTCGGGGGCGCTACATTTGTGTAATGATTGTAGGTGGTTTCATAGCAAGCATTGTTGGTCGCAGCCAGTGACACATCTTCCTTTCAGCTGATTTGGTGAGCCCCACTTCATTTCGGGGCCCTGTACGATTGTTTATCATGTACTTTGTATTTAAGGGTATAGCTGGAGCCTTGTTCCGGCATTTTCACAATATTCTTCAGTTATATTCAGAGGCTCCATAGACTGGTTGTGGGTGGTGTTTGGTATAGGGAATTAAAGTAAAAATATTGATGTTTTACAAAGATTTGTAAACTTGCAATATCTTGATAATCATGGTTTAAGCTTCTAATGGAAATAAAGTGGATGTTGTTCATGAAATACATACTAAGTATGATCAATGGAATCCATCTCATATTTATTCATGAATTAGTTTGGGTAGAATGAAACATAACAAGCTTGCTCAGTCAGGTTTACTCAGTTGAGCGCCGGTCACGCTCTTGGGATTTTGGGGCGTGACATCAGGCGCCCACCTTGACAACAAGGGAAGACAGCTAAAATTTTGGCAATCTGGCACCCACCTGGAGAACAAGGGAAGACAGTTGAAGTTTTGGCAATCAGACGCCCACCTGGAAAACAAGGGAAGACAGATCAAGGTTTCGAAATCAGGAGCCACCTGGAGAACAAGGGAAGACAGTTCATGTTTCGGTAATCTGGCACCCACCTGGACAACGAAGGAATACAGTTCAAGTTTTGGCAATCATGCGCCCACCTGGAGAACAAGGGAAGACAGATCAAGTTTTCGAAATCAGGAGCCACCTGGAGAACAAGGGAAGATAGTTCAAGTTTTGGTAATCAGACGCCCACCTGGTGTCACGCTCCAAATTCGATGGACATGACCGGCGCTCCTCCGAGTAACCCTAGTCAAGCGGACCTGGGTGCCTTTCCTATCCCACATGTTACCCCATATTTTTCACTTCAATAGTTTCACAATTTGCTCATATTTTGTTTCAATAGTGATTTCGATCACTCTCCACCCTTATCACCATAATCCTTCTGCTTTACTCTGTGGTAGAAATGCGGTCCACATAGTTGATCTGTGACCGCATTCTGGACTACAGAATGACAATTTTCTGGAAAATCAATTCTTTTGATTTTTAAGGGCAAAATTAGTAAAAATGGTATGAACCGCAGTGAGCTACTAGGTTTTAAGCACAAAATTTTACCGGACCTTACACCTGGAGAACAAGGGAAGACATTTCATGTTTTCGCAATCATGCGCCCTCCTGGAGAACAAGGGAAGACAATTTAAGTTTCGGTAATCTGGTGACCACCTGCACAACGAAGGAAGACAGTTCAAGCTTTGGCAATCTGGCACCCACCTGGAGAATAAGGAAAGACAGTTCAAGTTTTGGCAATCAGGGGTCCACCTGGCGAACAAGGGAAGACAATTCATGTTTTGGGAATCAGGAGCCCACCTTGAAAACAAGGGAAGACATTTCTAGTTTAAGTAATCAGGCGCCCACCTAGAGAATAAGGGAAGACAATTCCAGTTATGGCAATCAGTTGCCCACTTGGAGAACAAGGGAAGACAGTTCAAGTTTTGGCAATCAGGCACCCACCTGGAGAAGAAGGGATGATTGTTCTAGTTTTGTTAATCAGGAACCCACCTAGAGAACAAGGGAAGACTGTTCAAGTTTTGGCACTCGGGCGTCCGCCTGGGGAACAAGGGAAGACAATTCCTATTTTGGCAAACAGGCGCCCAGCTTGAAAACAAGGGAAGACATTTCAAGTTTAATTAATCAGACGCCCACCTAGAGAACAAGGGAAGACCATTCGATTTATGGCAATCAGTTGCCCACTTTGAGAACAAAGGAAGATAGTTCAAGTTTTGACAATCAGGCGCCTACCTGGAGAACAAGGGAAGACAGCTAAAATTTTGGCAATCTGGCACCCACCTGGAGAACAAGGGAAGACAGTTGAAGTTTTGGCAATCAGACGCCCACCTGGAAAACAAGGGAAGACAGATCAAGTTTTGGAAATCAGGCGCCCACCTGGAGAACAAGGAAAGACAGTTCAAGTTTTGGCAATCAGGCGCCCAGTTGGAGAACAAGGGAAGATATATCAAATTTTGACAATCTGGCACCCACTTGGAAAATACGGAAAGACATTTCAAGTTTTGGCAATCAGGCGCCCTCCTGGAGAACAGGGAAGACAATTCATGTTTCGGTAATCTGGCACCCACCTGGACAACGAAGGAATACAGTTCAAGTTTTGGCAATCAGGCGCCCAGTTGGAGAACAAGGGAAGATATATCTAGTTTTGACAATCAGGCACCCACTTGGAAAATAAGGGAAGACATTTCAAGTTTTGGCAATCAGGCGCCCTCCTGGAGAACAAGGGAAGACAGTTCATGTTTCGGTAATCTGGCACCCACCTGGACAACGAAGGAATACAGTTCAAGTTTTGGCAATCATGCGCCCACCTGGAGAACAAGGGAAGACAGATCAAGTTTTCGAAATCAGGCGCCACCTGGAGAACAAGGGAAGATAGTTCAAGTTTTGGTAATCAGACGCCCACCTGGTGTCACGCTCCAAATTCGATGGACATGATCGGCGCTCGACCGAGTAACCCTAGTCAAGCGGACATGGGTGCCTTTCCTATCACACATGTTACCCCATATTTTTCACTTCAATAGTTTCACAATTTGCTCATATTTTGTTTCAATAGTGATTTCGATCACTCTCCACCCTTATCACCATAATCCTTCTGCTTTACTCTGTGGTAGAAATGCGGTCCGCATAGCTGATCTGCGACCGCATTCTAGACTACAGAATGACAATTTTCTGGAAAATCAATTCTTTTGATTTTTAAGGGCAAAATTAGTAAAAATGGTACGAACCGCAGTGATCTACTAGGTTTTAAGCACAAAAATTTACGGGGCCTTACACCTGGAGAACAAGGGAAGACATTTCATGTTTTCGCAATCAGGCGC
Organism: Nicotiana glauca; assembly: GCA_026770625.1. Taxonomy (NCBI): domain Eukaryota; kingdom Viridiplantae; phylum Streptophyta; class Magnoliopsida; order Solanales; family Solanaceae; genus Nicotiana; species Nicotiana glauca. Next base: position 24,776 of record MU668856.1, read on the forward strand.
CCTCCTGGAGAACAAGGGAAGACAGTTCAAGTTTCGGTAATCTGGTGACCACCTGCACAACGAAGGAAGACAGTTCAAGCTTTGGCAATCTGGCACCCACCTGGAGAATAAGGAAAGACAGTTCAAGTTTTGGCTATCAGGGGTCCACCTGGCGAACAAGGGAAGACAATTCATGTTTTGGGAATCAGGAGCCCACCTTGAAAACAATGGAAGACATTCCCAGTTTAAGTAATCAGGCGCCCACCTAGAGAATAAGGGAAGACAATTCCAGTTATGGCAATCAGTTGCCCACCTGGAGAACAAGGGAAGACAGTTAGAGTTTTGGCAATCAGGCACCCACCTGGAGAAGAAGGGATGATTGTTCTAGTTTTGTCAATCAGGCACCCACCTGGAGAACAAGGGAAGACTGTTCAAGTTTTGGCACTCGGGCGTCCGCCTGGGGAACAAGGGAAGACAATTCCTGTTTTGGCAAGCAGGTGCCCACCTTGAAAACAAGAGAAGACATTTCAAGTTTAATTAATCAGACGCCCACCTAGAGAACAAGGGAAGACAATTCGATTTATGGCAATCAGTTGCCCACTTTGAGAACAAAGGAAGATAGTTCAAGTTTTGACAATCAGGCGCCTACCTGGAGAACAAGGGAAGACATTTCATGTTTTGGCAATCAGGTGCCCACCTGGAGAATAAAGGAAGATAGTTCATGTTTTGACAATCAAGCACCCACCTAGTGAACAAGAGAAGATAGTTCTAGTTTTTGGAATCAGGAACCCACTTGAAGAATAAGGGCAGACACTTCAAGTTTTGGAAATTAGGCGCCCTCCTGGTGAACAAGGGAAGACAGTTCAAGTTTCACTAATCAGGCGCCCACCTTGACAACAAGGGAAGACTGTTCATGTTTTGGCAATGTGGCGCCCACCTAGAGAACAAGGGAACACAGTTCAAGTTTTGGCAATCAGGCGCCCACCTAGAGAACAAGGTTGACAGTTCATGTTTTGGAAATCAGGCGCCCACCTGGAGAACAAGGGAAGACAGTTCATGTTTTGGCAATCAGGCGCCCTCCTGGAGAATATGGGAAGATAGTTTTAGTTTTGGCAATCAGGCACCCACTTGGAGAACAAGGGAAGACATTTCAAGTTTTGGCAATCAGGCGCCTTCCTGGAGAACAAGGGAAGACAGTTCAAGTTTCAATAATATAGCGCCCACATGGACAACAAAGAAAGACAGTTCAAGTTTCTGTAATTAGGTGCCCACCTAGAGAACAAGGGAAGACAGTTCAAATTTCAGCAATCAGGCGCCGACCAGGACAATAAGGGAAGATAGTTCAAGTTTCGATAATCAGGCGTCCACCTGGAGCACAAGGGAAGACAATTCAAGTTTCGGTAATCAGGCACCCACTTGGAGAACAAGGGAATACAGTTCAACTTTTTGCAATCTGGTGCCCACATTGAGAACAAGGGAAGACAGTTCAAGTTTCGGTAATCAGGTGCACACCTAGAGAACAAGGGAAGATAGTTCAAGTTTTGGTAATTAGGTGCCCACCTGGACAACAAAGGAAGACAGTTCAAGTATGGAGAATCAGGCACCCACCTGGACAACAAGGGAGGATAGTTCAAAATTTGGCAATCAGGCGCCCACCTGGAGAATAATGGAAGACAATTAATGTTTTGGCAATCAGGCGCCTAACTGGAGAACAAAGGAAGACAATACAAGTTTAAGTAATCAAGTGCCTACCTAGACAAAAAGGAAAGACAGTTCGAGTTTTAGCAATTAGTTGCCCACTTGGAGAACAAGGGAAGACAGTTCAAGTTTTGCCAATCCGTTGCCCACATAAAGAATAAGGGAAGACAGGTCAAATTTTGGTAATCAGGCGCCCACCTAGAGAACAAGGAAGGACAGTTCAAGTTTTTGTAATCAAGCACCCACCTGGACAACAAGGGAGGACAGTTCAAATTTTGGTAATAAGGCGCCCACCTGGAGAATAAGGGAAGACAATTGAAGTTTCAGTAATCAAGCGCTAACTTGGAGAACAAGGGAACACAATTGAAGTTTCAATAATCAAGTGCTAACCTGTAGAACAAGGGAAGATAGTTCGAGTTTTGGCAATCAGTCGCCCACCTGGAGAACAAGGGAAGACAGATAATGTTTTTTCAATCAGGCACCTAACTAGAGAACAAGGGAAGATATTTTAAGTTTTGGCAATCAGGCGCCCACCTGGAGAGCAAGAGAAGACAGTTCAAGTTTTGGAAATCAGGCACCCACCTAGAGAACAAGGGAATAAAGTTAAAATTTTGGCAATCAAACGCCCTCCTGGAGAACAAAGGAAGACAATTCATGTTTTGGCAATCAGGCGCCCACCTGGAGAACAAGGGAAGACAGTTCAACTTTTTGCAATCTAGTGCCCACATAGAGAACAAGGGAAGACAGTTCAAGTTTCGGTAATCAGGTGCACACCTAGAGAATAAGGGAAGATAGTTCAAGTTTCGGTAATTAGGTACCCACCTGGACAACAAAGGAAGACAGTTCAAGTATGGGGAATCAGGCGCCTACCTGGACAACAAGGGAGGATAGTTCAAAATTTGGCAATCAGGCGCCCACCTGGAGAATAAGGGAAGACAATTAATGTTTTGGCAATCAGGCGCCCACCTGGAGAACAAAGGAAGAAAATACAAGTTTAAGTAATCAAGTGCCTACCTAGACAAAAAGGAAAGACAGTTCGAGTTTTAGCAATCAGTTGCCCACTTGGAGAACAGAGGAAGACAGTTCAAGTTTTGCCAATCCAGTGCCCACATAAAGAATAAGGGAAGACAGGTCAAATTTTGGTAATCAGGCGCCCACCTAGAGAACAAGGAAAGACAGTTCAAGTTTTTGTAATCAAGCACCCACCTGGACAACAAGGGAGGACAGTTCAAGTTTTGGTAATAAGGCGCCCACCTGGAGAACAAGGGAAGACAATTGAAGTTTCAGTAATCAAGCGCTAACTTGGAGAACAAGGGAACACAATTGAAGTTTCAGTAATCAAGTGCTAACCTGGAGAACAAGGGAAGATAGTTCGAGTTTTTGCAATCAGTCGCCCACCTGGAGAACAAGGGAAGATAGATAATTTTTTTCAATCAGGCACCTAACTAGAGAACAAGGGAAGATATTTTAAGTTTTGGCAATCAGACGCCCACCTGGAGAGCAAGGGAAGACAGTTCAAGTTTTGGCAATCAGGGCCCCACCTGGAGAACAAGGCAAGACATTTCAAGTTTTGGCAATTAGGTGCCCTCATGGAGAACAAGGGTAGACAGTTAGAGTTTCGGTAATCTGGCACCCACCTGGACAACGAGGAAAGACAGTTCAAGTTTTGGTAATTAGGCACCCACCTGGAGAATAAGGGAAGGCTGTTCAAGTTTTAGTAAACAGGCGCCGACCTGGACAACAAGGGAAGACAGCTCAAGTTTTGGTAATTAGGAGCCCACTTGGAGAACAAGGTAAGACAATTCAAGTTTGGGCAATTCGGTGCCAAAGTGGAGAACGAAGGAAGACAGTTCAAGTTTTGGCAATCAGGCACCCACCTAGAGAACAAGGGAAGACAATTCATGTTTTGGCAATCAGGCCCCCTCCTGGAGAACAATGGAAGATAGTTCATGTTATGGCAATCAGGCGCCCACCTAGTGAACAAGATAAGATTGTTCTAGTTTTGGGAATCAGGCTCCCACTTAGAGAACAAGGGAAGACTGTTTTAGTTTTTTCAATCAGGCACCCACCTGGAGAACATGGGAAGACAGTTCAAGTTTAGGCAATCGGGCGTCCACCTGAGGAATAAGGGAAGCCAATTCATGTTTTGGTAATAAGTCGCCCACCTTGAAAACAAGGGAAGACATTTCAAGTTTAAGTAATCAGGCGCCCACCTAAAGAACAAGGGAAGACAATTCGAGTTATGGCAATCGGTTGCCGACCTAGAGAACAAGGGAAGACAATTCAAGTGTTGGCAATCATGCGCCCCCCTGGAGAGCAAGGGAAGTTAGTTCAAGTTTTGGCAATCAGGTGCCCACCTGGAGAATAAGGGAATATAGTTCATATTTTGGTAATCAGGCGCCTACCTAGTGAACAAGAGAAGATAGTTCTAGTTTTGGGAATCAGGCACCCACTTATAGAACAAGGGAAGACAGTTCAAGTTTTGGCAATCAGGCGCCTTCCTGGTGAACAAGGGAAAACAGTTCAAGTTTCAGTAATTAGGCGCCCACCTTTACAACAAGGGAAGACAGTTCAAGTTTTTGCAATCTGGCGCCCACCTGGAGAACAAGGGAAGACAGTTCATGTTTTGGCAATCAGGCGCCCAACTAAAGAACTAGGGAAGACTGTTCAAGTTTTGGTAATCAGGCGTCCACATGGAGAACAAAGGAAGACAGTTCAAGTTTCTATAATCTGGCACACACTTGGACAATGAAGGAAGATAGTTCAAGTTTCGGTAACTAGGTGCCCACCTGAAGAACAAGGGAAGACAGTTCAAGTTTCGGTAATCAGGTGCCGACCTTGACAATAAGGGAAGACTGTTCAAGTTTTGATAATCAGGCCCCCACCTGGAGAACAAGGGAACACAATTCAAGTTTCAATAATCAGGCGTCTACCTGGAGGACAAGGTAAGACAGTTCAAGTTTCGGTAATCAGCCGCCGACCTGGACAATAAGGGAATAAAGTTCAAGTTTCGGAATCAGGCGCCCACCTAGAGAATAAGGGAAGACAGTTCAAATTTTGGCAATGAAGCGCCCCACCTGGAGAACAAGGAAAGATAAATCAAGTTTTGGCAATCAGGCGCCATGGAGAACAAGTGAAGTAGTTCATGTTTTGGCAATCCGTTTCCCACATAGAGAGCAAGGGAAGACAGTTCAAGTTTCGGTAATCAGGGGCCCACCTAGAGAATAAGGGAAAACAGTTCAAGTTTTGTTAATCAAGCAGCCACCTGGACAACAATGGAAGACAATTCAACTTTCGGTAATCAGGTGCCCACCTAGACAACAAGGGAGGACAGTTCAAGTTTGACAATCAGCCGTGCACCTGGAGAACAAGGAAAGACAATTTATGTTTTGGCAATTAGGCGCCCTCCTGGAGAACAAGGGTAGACAGTTCAAGTTTTGGTAATCTGGCACCCACCTGGACAATGAGGAAAGACAGTTCAAGTTTTGGTAATTAGGCACCCACCTGGAGAATAAGGGAAGACTGTTCAAGTTTTAGTAATCAGGCGCCAACCTGGACAACAAGGGAAGACAGCTCAAGTTTTGATAATCAGGAGCCCACCTGGAGAACAAGGGAAGACAATTCAAATTTGGGCAATCCAGTGCCAAAGTGGAGAACGAAGGAAGACAGTTCAAGTTTTGGCAATCAGGCACCCACCTGGAGAACAAGGGAAGACAATTCATGTTTTGGCAATCAGGCGCCCACCTAGTAAACAAGAGAAGGTAGTTCTAGTTTTGGGAATCAGGGTCCCACTTGGAGAACAAGGGAAGACTATTTTAGTTTTTTCAATCAGGCACCCAACTGGAGAACAAGGGAAGACGATTCAAGTTTAGGCAATTGGACGTCCACCTGGGGAATAAGGGAAGACAATTCATGTTTTGGCAATCAGTCGCCCACCTTGAAAACAAGGGAAGACATTTCAAGTTTAAGTAATCAGGCGCCCACCTAAAGAACAAGGGAAGACAATTCGAGTTATGGCAATCGGTTGCCCACCTAAAGAACAAGGGAAGACAATTCAAGTTTTGGCAATCATGCGCCCACCTGGAGAGCAAGGGAAGTTAGTTCAAATTTTGGCAATCAAGGTGCCCACTTGGAGACTAAGGGAATATAGTTCATGTTTTGGCAATCAGGCGCCTACCTAGTGAACAAGAGAAGATAGTTCTACTTTTGGGAATCAGGCACCCACTTGTAGAACAAGGGAAGACAGTTCAAGTTTTGGCAATTAGGCGCCCTCCTGGTGAACAAGGGAAAACAGTTCAAGTTTCAGTAATTAGGCGCCCACCTTTACAACAAGGGAAGACAGTTCAAGTTTTTTCAATCTGGCGCCCACATGGAGAACAAAGGAAGACAGTTCATGTTTTGGCAATCAGGCGCCCAACTAGAGAACTAGGGAAGACTGTTCAAGTTTTGGTAATCAGGCGTCCACGTGGAGAACAAAGGAAGACAGTTCAAGTTTCTATAATCTGGCGCACACTTGGACAACGAAGGAAGATAGTTAAAGTTTCGGTAACTAGGTGCCCGCCTCAAGAACAAGGAAAGACAGTTCAAGTTTCGATAATTAGGCGCCGACCTTGACAATAAGGGAAGACTGTTCAAGTTTTGATAATCAGGCCCCCACCTGGAGAACAAGGGAACACAATTCAAGTTTCAATAATCAGGCGTCTACCTGGAGGACAAGGTAAGACAGTTCAAGTTTTGGTAATCAGCCGTCGACCTGGACAATAAGGGAAGAAAGTTCAAGTTTCGGAATCAGGCGCCCACCTAGAGAATAAAGGAAGACAATTCAAATTTTGGCAATCAAGCGCCCCACCTGGAGAACAAGGAAAGATAAATCAAGTTTTGGCAATCAGGCGCTATGGAGAACAAGTGAAGTAGTTCATGTTTTGGCAATCCGTTGCCGACATAGAGAAAAAGGGAAGACAGTTCATGTTTTGGTAATCAGGCACCCACCTAGAGAATAAGGGAAAACAGTTTAAGTTTTGTTAATCAAGCACCCACCTGGACAACAAGGGAAGACAGTTCAACTTTCGGTAATCAGGTGCCCACCTAGACAACAAGGGAGGACAGTTCAAGTTTGACAATCAGCCGTGCACCTGGAGAACAAGGGAAGACAATTTATGTTTTGGCAATCAGGCGCCCACCTGGAGAACATTGATGACAATTCAAGTTTAAGTAATCAGGAGCCCACCTAGAGAAAAAGGAAAGACAGTTCGAGTTTTTGCAATCAGGTGCCCACTGGTAGAATAAGGGAAGACAATTGAAAGTTTATCAATCAAGTGACCACCTAGAGAGCAAGGGAAGACAATTCAAGTTTTAGCAATCAGGCACCCACCTGGAGAACATGGGAAGACAATTCATGTTTTCGCAATTAGGCGCCCTCCTGGAGAACAAGGGTAGACAGTTCAAGTTTTGGTAATCTGGCACCCACCTGGACAATGAGGAAAGATAGTTCAAGTTTTGGTAATTAGGCACCCACATAGAGAATAAGGGAAGACTGTTCAAGTTTTAGTAATCAGGCGCCGACCTGGACAACAAGGGAAGACAGCTCAAGTTTTGATAATCAGGAGCCCACCTGGAGAACAAGGGAAGACTGTTCTAGTGTTTTCAATCAGGCACCCACCTGGAGAACAAGGGAAGACTGTTCTAGTGTTTTCAATCAGGCACCCACCTGGAGAACAAGGGAAGACTGTTCTAGTGTTTTCAATCAGGCACCCACCTGGAGAACAAGGGAAGACTGTTCTAGTGTTTTCAATCAGGCACCCACCTGGAGAACAAGGGAAGACTGTTCTAGTGTTTTCAATCAGGCACCCACCTGGAGAACAAGGGAAGACTGTTCTAGTGTTTTCAATCAGGCACCCACCTGGAGAACAAGGGAAGACTGTTCTAGTGTTTTCAATCAGGCACCCACCTGGAGAACAAGGGAAGACTGTTCTAGTGTTTTCAATCAGGCACCCACCTGGAGAACAAGGGAAGACTGTTCTAGTGTTTTCAATCAGGCACCCACCTGGAGAACAAGGGAAGACTGTTCTAGTGTTTTCAATCAGGCACCCACCTGGAGAACAAGGGAAGACTGTTCTAGTGTTTTCAATCAGGCACCCACCTGGAGAACAAGGGAAGACTGTTCTAGTGTTTTCAATCAGGCACCCACCTGGAGAACAAGGGAAGACAGCTCAAGTTTTGATAATCAGGAGCCCACCTGGAGAACAAGGGAAGACAATTCAAATTTGGGCAATCCAGTGCCAAAGTGGAGAACGAAGGAAGAGAGTTCAAGTTTTGGCAATCGGGCACCCACCTGGAGAACAAGGGAAGACAATTCATGTTTTTGCAATCAGGCGCCCACCTAGTAAACAAGAGAAGGTAGTTCTAGTTTTGGGAATCAGGGTCCCACTTGGAGAACAAGGGAAGACTGTTTTAGTTTTTTCAATCAGGCACCCACCTGGAGAACAAGGGAAGACGATTCAAGTTTAGGCAATCGGACGTCCACCTGGGGAATAAGGGAAGACAATTCAGGTTTTGGCAATCAGTCGCCCACCTTGAAAACAAGGGAAGACATTTCAAGTTTAAGTAATTAGGAGCCCACCTAAAGAACAAGGGAAGACAATTCGAGTTATGGCAATCGGTTGCCCACCTAAAGAACAAGGGAAGACAATTCAAGTTTTTGCAATCATGCGCCCACCTGGAGAGCAAGGGAAGTTAGTTCAAGTTTTGGCAATCAGGTGCCCACCTGGAGAATAAGGGAATATAGTTCATGTTTTGGCAATCAGGCGCCTACCTAGTGAACAAGAGAAGATAGTTCTAGTTTTGGGAATCAGGCACCCAGTTGTAGAACAAGGGAAGACAGTTCAAGTTTTGGCAATCAGGCACCCTCTTGGTGAACAAGGGAAAACAGTTCAAGTTTCAGTAATTAGGCGCCCACCTTTACAACAAAGGAAGACAGTTCAAGTTTTTGCAATCTGGCGCCCACATATAGAACAAGGGAAGACAGTTCATGTTTTGGCAATCAGGCGCCCAACTAGAGGACTAGGGAAGACTGTTCAAGTTTTGTTAATCAGGCGTCCACATGGAGAACAAAGGAAGACAGTTCAAGTTTCTATAATTTGGCGCACACTTGGAGAACGAAGGAAGATAGTTCATGTTTCGGTAACTAGGTGCCCACCTGAAGAATAAGGGAAGACAGTTAAAGTTTCGATAATCAGGCGCCGACCTTGACAATAAGGGACGATAGCTCAAGTTTTGATAATCAAGCCCCCACCTGGAGAACAAGGGAACACAATTCAAGTTTCAATAATCAGGCGTCCACCTGGAGGACAAGGTAAGACAGTTCAAGTTTTTGCAATCAAGCGCCCCACCTGGAGAACAAGGAAAGATAAATCAAGTTTTGGCAATCAGGTGCCCACATGGAAAACAGGTGAGGTAGTTCATGTTTCTGCAATCCGTTGCCCACATAGAGAACAAGGGACGACAGTTCAAGTTTCGGTAATAAGGCGCCCACCTAGAGAATAAGGTAAAACAGTTCAAGTTTTGTTAATCAAGCACCCACCTGGATAACAAGGGAAGACAGTTCAACTTTCGGTAATTAGGTGCCCACCTAGACAACAAGGGAGGACAATTCAAGTTTGATAATTAGCCGCGCACCTGGAGAACAAGGGAATACAATTTATGTTTTGGCAATCAGGCGCCCACCTGGAGAACATTGGAAGACAATTCAAGTTTAAGTAATCAGGAGCCCACCTAGAGAAAAAGGAAAGACAGTTCGAGTTTTGGCAATTAGGTGCCCACCAGGAGAATAAGGGAAGACAATTTCAAATTTTATCAATCAAGTGACCACCTGGAGAGCAAGGGAAGACAATTCTAGTTTTGGCAATCAGACACCCACCTGGAGAACAAGGAAACACAATTCAAGTTTCAGTAATCAGGCGCTAACCTGGAGAACAAGGGAAGACATTTTTGAGTTTTGGCAATCAGGCGCCTACATGGAGAACAAGGGAAGACAGTTCAAGTTTTGGAAATCAAGATCCCTTATGGAGAACAAGGGAAGACAGTTAAGGTTTCAGTAAAAGGGCGCCCACCTAGAGAAAACGGAAGACAGTTCGAGTTTTGGCAATCAGGTGCCCACCTGGAGAACAAGGGAAGACAGTTCGAGTTTTGGGAATTAGTTGTCCACCTGGAGAACAAGGGAAAACATTTCAAGTTTTGGCAATAAGGCACCCACATGGAGAATAAGGGAATACAGTTAAAGTTTTGGCAATCAGGAGCCCACCTGGTGAACAAAGGAAGATACTAATAGTTTTGGAAATCAGGCGCCCACTTGGAGAACAAGGGAAGACAGTTCAAGTTTTGCCAATCGGCCGCACTCCTGGAGAACAAGGGAAGACAGTTCAAGTTTTGGCTAGCAGCCGCCCTCCTGGAGAACAAGGGAAGGCAGTTCAAGTTCCGATAATCAGGCGCCCACCTGGAGAACAAAAGAAGATAGTTCAAGTTTCGATAATCAGGCGCCCACCTGGAGAACAAGGGAAGACAGTTCAAGTTTCGGTAATCAGGCGCCGACCTAGACAACAAGGGAAGACAGTTCAAGTTTCGGTAATCAGGCGCCCACTTGGAGAACAAGGGAAGACGGTTCAAATTTTTGCAATCCGATGCCCACAAAGAGAATAAGGGAAGATAGTTCAAGTTTCGGTAATCAGGCGCCTACCAGGAGAGCAAGGGAAGACAGTTCAAGTTTCAAGTTCATGTTTCACAAATCTAGTGCCCACCTGACAACAAGGAAGGATAGTTAAAGTTTCGGTAACCAGGCACCCACCTAGATAACAAGAGAGGATAGTTCATGTTTTGTCAACCAGGCGCCCACCTGGAGAACAAGGGAAGACAGTTCAAGTTTTGGCAATCCGGTGCCCACATAGAGAACAAGGGAAGACAGTTCAAGTTTTTGTAATCTTGCCCACCTAGAGAACAAGGGAAGACAATTCAAGTTCCGAGTTCAGGTTTCGAAAATCAGGCGCCCACCTGGACAATAAGGGAAGACAGTTCATGTTTCAGTAATCAGGCGCCCACCTGGACAACAAGGGGGGACAGTTCAAGTTTTGGTAATCAGGAACCCACCTGGGGAATAGGGGAAGACAATTTATGTTTTGGCAATCAGGCGCCCACCTGGAAAACAAGGGAAGACAATTCAAGTTTAAGTAATCAGGCGCACACCTAGAGAACAAGCAAAGACAGTTCGAGTTTTGGCAAGCAGGTGCCCACCTGGAGACCAAGGAAAGACAATTCAAGCTTCAGTAATCAGGCGCTAACCTGGAGAACAAGGGAAGACACTTCAAGTTTTGGAAATCAAGAGCCCTTTTGGAGAACAAGGGAAGACACTTCAAGTTTTGGAAATCAAGAGCCCTTTTGGAGAACAAGGGAAGACACTTCAAGTTTTGGAAATCAAGAGCCCTTTTGGAGAACAAGGGAAGACACTTCAAGTTTTGGAAATCAAGAGCCCTTTTGGAGAACAAGGGAAGACACTTCAAGTTTTGGAAATCAAGAGCCCTTTTGGAGAACAAGGGAAGACACTTCAAGTTTTGGAAATCAAGAGCCCTTTTGGAGAACAAGGGAAGACACTTCAAGTTTTGGAAATCAAGAGCCCTTTTGGAGAACAAGGGAAGACACTTCAAGTTTTGGAAATCAAGAGCCCTTTTGGAGAACAAGGGAAGACACTTCAAGTTTTGGAAATCAAGAGCCCTTTTGGAGAACAAGGGAAGACACTTCAAGTTTTGGAAATCAAGAGCCCTTTTGGAGAACAAGGGAAGACACTTCAAGTTTTGGAAATCAAGAGCCCTTTTGGAGAACAAGGGAAGACACTTCAAGTTTTGGAAATCAAGAGCCCTTTTGGAGAACAAGGGAAGACACTTCAAGTTTTGGAAATCAAGAGCCCTTTTGGAGAACAAGGGAAGACACTTCAAGTTTTGGAAATCAAGAGCCCTTTTGGAGAACAAGGGAAGACACTTCAAGTTTTGGAAATCAAGAGCCCTTTTGGAGAACAAGGGAAGACAGTTCAAGTTTTTGTAATCTTGCCCACCTAGAGAACAAGCAAAGACAGTTCGAGTTTTGGCAATCAGGTGCCCACCTGGAGAACAAGGAAAGACAATTCAAGTTTCAGTAATCAGGCGCTAACCTGGAGAACAAGGGAAGACATTTTGAGTTTCGGCAATCAGGCGCCTACCTGGAGAACAAGGGAAGACAGTTCAAGTTTTGGAAATCAAGAGCCCTTTTGGAGAACAAGGGAAGACAGTTAAGTTTTCAGTAAAAAGGCGCCCACCTAGAGAAAAGGGAAGGCAGTTTGAGTTTTGGCAATCAGGTGCCCACCTGGAGAACAAGGGAAGACAGTTCGAGTTTTGGGAATTAGGTGCCCACCTGGAGAACAAGGGAAAACATTTCAAGTTTTGGCAATCAGGCACCCACCTGGAGAACAAGGGAAGACAGTTCAAGTTTTGGCAATCAGGAGCCCACCTGGTGAACAAAGGAAGATACTTATATTTTTGGCAATCAGGCGCCCACTTGGAGAACAAGGGCAGACAATTCAAGTTTTGGCAATCAGCCGCACTCCTGGAGAACAAGGGAAGACAGTTCAAGTTTTGGAAATCAGCCGCCCTCCTGGAGAACAAGGGAGGGCAGTTCAAGTTCCGATAATCAGGCGCCCACTGGAGAACAAGGGAAGATAGTTCAAGTTTCGATAATCAGGCGCCCACCTGGAGAACAAGGGAAGACAGTTCAGGTTTCGGTAATCAGGCGCCGACCTAGACAACAAGAGAAGACAGTTCAAGTTTCGGTAATCAGGCGCCCACTTGGAGAACAAAGGAAGACAATTCAAATTTTGGCAATCCGATGCCCACAAAGAGAATAGGGAAGATAGTTTAATTTTCGGTGATCAGGAGCCTACCTGGAGAACAAGGGAAGACAGTTCAAGTTTCAAGTTCATGTTTCAGAAATCTGGCGCCCACCTGACAACAAGGAAGGATAGTTCAAGTTTCAGTAATCAGACGCCCACTTAGATAACAAGAGAGGATAGTTCAAGTTTTGGCAATCAGGCGCCCACCAGGAGAACAAGGGAAGACAGTTCAAGTTTTGGCAGTCCGGTGCCCACATAGAGAACAAGGGAAGACAGTTCAAGTTTTTGCAATCTGGCCCCACCTAGAGAACAAAGGAAGACGGTTCAAGTTTCGAGTTCAAGTTTTAGAAATCAGGCACCCACCTAGACAATAAGGGAAGACAATTCAAGTTTCAGTAATCAGGTGCCTACCTGGACAACAAGGGAGGACAGTTCAAGTTTTGGTAATCAGGCACCCACCTGGAGAACAAGGGAAGACAATTCATGTTTTGGCAATCAGGCGCCCACCTGGAGAACAAGGGAAGACAATTCAAGTTTAAGTAATCAGGCGCACACCTAGAGAACAAGCAAAGACAGTTCGAGTTTTGGCAATCAGGTGCCCACCTGGAGAACAAGGAAAGACAATTCAAGTTTAAGTAATTAGGCGCTAACCTGGAGAACAAGGGAAGACATTTCGAGTTTTGGCAATCAGGCACCTACCTGGAGAACAAGGGAAGACAGTTCAAGTTTTGGAAATAAAGAGCCCTTATGAAGAACAAGGGAAAACAGTTAAGACTTCAGTAAAAGGGTGCCCACCTAGAGAAAAGGGAAAACAGTTCGAGTTTTGGCAATCAGGCGCCCACCTGGAGAACAAGGGAAGACAATTCAAGTCTGGGCAAACAGGTGCCCATATGGAGAACGAAGGAAGACATTTCAAGTTTTGGCAACCAGACACACACCTTGAGAACAAGGGGAGACAATTCTAGTTTTGTTAGTCAGGAGCCACCTGGAGAACAAGGGAAGACAATTTTCATTTTTGCAATCAGGGGCCCACCTGGAGAATAAGGGAAGACAGTTCAAGTTTGGGCAATCGGGCGTCCACCTGGTGAACAAGACAAGACAATTCATGTTTTGGCAATCAGGCTCCCACCTGGAAAACAAGGGAAGACATTTCAAGTTTAAGTAATTAGGCGCCAAACTAGAGAACAAGGGAAGACAATTCGAGTTGTGACAATCAGGTGCCCACCTGGAGAACAAGGGAAGACAGTTGAAGTATTGGCAAGCAGGCACCCACCAGGAGAACAAGGGAAGACAGTTCATGTTTTGGCAACCAGGCACCTACCTAGAGAACAAGGGTAGACAGTTCTAGTTTTGGCAATCAGGCACCCACCTTGAGAACAAGGGAAGACATTTCATGTTTTGGCAACCATGTGCCCTCTTGGAGACCAAGGAAAGACAGTTCAAGTTTCGGTAATCTGGCGCCGACCTGGACAACAAGGGAAGACAGTTCAAGTTTCGATAATCAGGAGACCACCTGGAGAACAAGGGAAGACAATTTAGCTTTGGGCAATCAGGCTCCAACCTGTTGAACGAAGGAAGACTGTTCAAGTTTTGGCAATCAGGCACCCACCTAGAGAACAAGGGAAGACAATTCATGTTTTGGCAATCAGGCGCCCACCTGGAGAACAAGAAAAGACAATTCAAGTTTAAGTAATCAGGCGCACACCTAGAGAACAAGCAAAGATAGTTCGAGTTTTGGAAATCAGGTGCCCACCTGGAGAACAAGGAAAGACAATTCAAGTTTCAGTAATCAGGCGCTAACCTGGAGAACAAGGGAAGACATTTCGAGTTTTGGCAATCAGGCGCCTACCTGGAGAACAAGGGAAGACAATTCAAGTTTTGGAAATCAAGCGCCCTTATGGAGAACAAGGGAAGGCAGTTAATCTTTCAGTAAAAGGGCGCCCACCTAGAGAAAAGGGAAGAGAGTTCGAGTTTTGGCAATCAGGCGCCCATCAGGAGAACAAGGGAAGAAAATTCATGTCTGGGCAAATAGGCGCCCATGTGGAGAACGAAGGAATACATTTCATGTTTTGGCAACCAGGCACACACCTTGAGAGTAAGGGGAAAAAGTTCTAGTTTTGTTAATCAGGCGCCACCTGGAGAACAAGGAAAGACAATTCAAGTTTTTGCAATCAGGGGCCCACCTGGAGAACAAGGGAAGAGAGTTCAAGTTTGGGCAATCGGGCATCCACCTAGTGATCAAGGGAAGACAATTCATGTTTTGACAATCAGTCTCCTACCTGGAAAACAAGGGAAGACATTTCAAGTTTAAGTAATTAGGCGCCAAAGTTGATGACAAGGGAAGACAATTCGAGTTGTGGCAATCAGGTTCCCACCTGGAGAACAAGGGAAGACAGTTCAGGTATTGGTAAACAGGCACCCACCAGGAGAACAAGGGAAGACAGTTCAAGTTTTGGCAACCGGGCCCCTACCTGGAGAACAAGGGTAGACAGTTCTAGTTTTGGCAATTAGGCACCCACCTGCAGAACAAGGGAAGACATTTCAAGTTTTGGCAATCATGCGCCCTCTTGGAGACCAAGGAAAGACAGTTCAAGTTTCGGTAATCAGGTGCCGACCTTGACAACAGGGGAAGACAGTTCAAGTTTCTATAATCAGGAGACCACCTAGAGAACAAGGGAAGACAATTCAGGTTTGGGCAATCAGGCTCCAACCTGTTGAATGAAGGAAGACTGTTCAAGTTTTGGCAATCAGGCACCCACCAGGAGAACAAGGGAAGACAGTTCTACTTTTATCTATCAGGCACCCACCTGGAGAACAAGGGAGGACAATTCGAGTTGTGGCAATCAGGTACCCACCTAGAGAACAAGGGAAGACAGTTCAAGTTCTGGCAACCAGGCGCCCTCCTGGAGAACAAAGGAAGATAGTTCATGTTTCCATAATCAGGCACCCACCTGAACAATAAGGGAAGTTTGTTCAAGTTTCGATAATCAGGCGCCCACCTGGAGAACAATGGAAGACAGTTCAAGTTTCGGTAATAAGGCGCCGACATGGACAACAAGGGAAGACAGTTCAAGTTTCGGTAATCAGTCGCCCACTTGGAGAACAAGGGAAGACAGTTCAAGTTTTTGCAATACGGTGCCTACATAGAGAATAAGGGAAGACAGTTCAAGTTTCGATAATCAGGCGCCCACCTGGAGAACAAAGGAAGACAGTTCAAGTTTTGGTAATCAGGCGCCCACCAGGATAACAAGGGACTGTGAGCACGTGATTTTTGCCCCAAGCAAATTATTCCAAAAATACATGCAAAAATGATTTTTGTGTGGCAACTT